>QGEC01000164.1:0-24396 GCA_004367155.1 Fusarium clavum | reverse complement strand
TAAGATGTGTATAAGTGAGGGATGTGGGGATACAGATGCCGAGGGTAAGTAAACTTGGTGAAGTTAGATTGAAAGACTTCTTTGACAGGTTAGTGATGCAAGGGGAAATACATAAAGTGGGTTTACGGGGGGCGGGGGGGTTGATGTCGCACGAGAGACATGAGGCAGGCACGGCAGGCAAGGGTTTATCGTTCTTTCCTTCCAGTTCTACGGGAATATCATTTCTAGTAAGGGCAGGAAGGAATAAACATTTACAGGGAGGAATTAAACTATTCAATAGCCCGCAACACTAAGGTACTGTAACATCACAACTTGAACGAGTTGCATTATTCTTTTGACCATAAATCCACAACTTGACCTCTACTCTCATCCTCTCCAAGTCTGGACGATGCCAAGCAAAAACCTCGGACCGCATCCTCCGTTTGTAAAAAAAATCTCTATTCCCGGTTGAGGACATTAGTGAAAAACCGCCAAAGAACGATCACAGTGAAGACAAGACCCTGGTCAAAGTTCCATTCTCTCACTCAACATGAATCAAGACGAAGTTTCATGATTCCCCCCTTAGAATGAAGCTAGTACACATTCAGACTGTACCTTGCATCCAACCTCGTTTCAGAAGTGAGTTCATGGCCGAATTGAGGTGCCTCGTTCATGCGAATTTTACACGAATGAGCTGTCTATTCGTCCAAGTCTCCATCAAACGATGAAGCATAATCTATTCCTGAGGATGCTGCAACACGCCTCAACTTCGGAAACAAACACAGCCTCCCTTCACTTTTAAAATCAATCCATTATTACTTTCCCAAGTATCCCATTCAATCGGAGATTTTTCTTTTTTGCTAATCTCTTTCGTTTTATCTTATTTTAGTACATATATAGTGTATCATGGAATCACCGATGTATCACGATGGGATCGTGTCTCATCTTATTCTCGAAGCCACAATTGAGGCTCATACGACGCCAGTGATACAACTCTGAGTTTGAGCATACGATGAGATGATCTTCATCTCAATTGATCCGAGACAAGGATATTAAGCCACATCAATGCATTGGCGCTACATCAGTGCGCAACTTGGTCAACACCGCTATGATACGCTACGGCCGCATCACCGCATCTTTTAGTAATTTATCATTTCGCCTAGCAGCAGATGTCATCCTGTTTGCTTCAACAGCCCAATCCTTGATTTTTTGGTACTGAGTCAGCTTGTTTCTTCCTTCTCTCATTTCTATGAAACGGACCGGGCCTTTGATCCTCTGCAATCAACCACTCAGACAGTCTTACTGAGTCAATCCGTGCTCACGGTCTCGCTAGTCCCGGTTATTTACATTTAATCTTAATAGTAGTGCCGGTCATTAACGACACAAGCGTGGTGGGTGACGAGTAGTAATATTGATGAAGCGTGTAAGCCGTCACTATCTCCGTGTTTGATATGCTGTGTCTGCAGATATCCTATCGGAACATTTGCTATCTGGCTGGGTTGTGGTTTCGTATGTTTGCTTTTTTCATCCCGTCACAGCTTGACGAGATGTCAGCTCATTCATTCTCTATGTCGATATCACTGGGGTCTGATTAGTTGTTATGTTGCTCTTGACATTGTTAAGATGATGCAGTAAGTGTGAAAAGATATCTATTTTAGTAAAATTACAGTTGAGATGTTCAGCCAATATCCGTACTGCATGGGTACTCATCGCTTCTTGTGGTGTTTCGTGATCAAGTGACCTACCCTAAGTTCAACCACAAGCACGACCCCATCATCGTTTGTTGCGATGATAATCCTGGAGAATGATGGACAAAACATTCAGCTCGCTTGATGACATTTATTTTCCTTGCCAATCTTGCGTAGTATCCAAGGGTAGCACGGGTCGATAAGCTGAGTGTGGGTTTGAAGATCAGTGGATCAATATCAAGCAGTGTTAGTTCCTGTACAGCAAAGATCGTCGTTCAAACTTTATGACAACAGCCTTGGAATTCATCCTGATGTTTTGCAGAGCCGCGCTTAGCCAAGTAGCCAAGGAAGTATATCGGATAGTTGTTTACTGCTCGAGCGTCACAACAAACAGACAGAACATGGATGATGGGTATGCACGGTAGGAGTTCTCTGATGAAGCGTTGTCCATCAAGTGTCCATAGTGCCTCATCTACGTAGTTTTAATGACGCGGCATTGAACTAGATGAAATGCTTATCTGATGAAACTGCTGCGAAACTTGGCTACTCGTCAGCAAGCTCAGGTAAACCAAAGTGCTTCAGTTCTTCTGTCAACTTGTCACTCGTCATTTATCAAGGCCCCATAAGGACGAGATTCTTGAAGGCTTGCCTATCTTGATTGCCAGCAGTATATATATTGTGAGTTTCTCTAGGATATTCCTTAGGTTTCGTTTTTGATATGTCAAGTACCAAGTGTACTGAGAACGTTGCTTGGTCTTCCAGTAGCTGAATACAGCACAACACCGACCTCCAGGCTGAATATACTGTGCACTACTCGTAGCTCATTTGTAACCAAATGATTATGTTCATATTGTCCTCGTCATGTCCCGTGGCTCACGTGCTTCTCAAAACTGAGTTCAAGTCGGAAGTTCCATCACAACTTCACCTCACGATGATGAACACGTTGTTTCAGGACAGTTACTAGTCAAACCAATGAAGCTAAATCTCTGCACTGAAAATGATGCATCTTCAGAACATCTTCCTCCAATGGTATTGCTATCCTAAAAAAAAGGTATGTTCCAAGACTGCTACCAAGTCGACTCACGCTTGAACTATAGGGTATGCTCAGCCGACCAAAATCACCATCGCATGGCAATGTTTTACATTACATGGCCTAATTGTAGTTGTATCTACATACTTATGTATGAAATTTAACAGACCGATAAAAAGAAAACGTGTTCCTATGTAATTGACATGTATTCACAAACTACCGGCTTAATTGGGAGTTGTATTGCCACATGCCCGGTGAACAGGTGACTCTAGCATTGAATAGCTGGAGCTTCAGCACATAACTGAAAAGAACGCCTAGAAGGAAACAAGACAACACGAAAGTTGCCAGGTATTTCAAAACGGTTGTATGTATCTTATACTGTTGGGTGAACATGATAAGTCGGGCACTAGACTTGTCCGTACTTCAGCTGGTTGATGCAATGGCAAGGATTATCACCGCGACATGGAGATCTTGAGAATTGATTTCAGTCCAAAGCTTGAATTCTATCAGCTTTAGATATAAAGTTCTATATAGCAATATCCTTTTATATTGGCCGGGACTACAGTTCTCTGAGATGTTCTACCATCTACGAAAATTCTCTCAGTGCCTGTGCCAAGGGCCCCTCCAAACAGCTGATCTTTTCAACGAACATCTACGATCTTCAGGTTCTCTTCTATATATAGAACCTTCTAACACGCGTTCTAGAAGAAAACAGGTTCCGGACCTGCATGTCCTACAAGACATCCATCAATGTTGAAAACTTCAGGGTGTTCTTCTATGAATCCAATTCCGAGCAGAAAATTCTTAAACCGAGCTGATGGACGGGTATTACGTACTCCCAACAGAATTTTACCCCCAAGAAGTATAGAACGACGGAGCCCTTGACGCCATAAAAACCTGTCAGTGGATATAGTTGGCGTTTAGTATGGGGAGAGATCAGATTGATAAGATGAGATTGTCATGGCGTCTCCCGAGACCGGAAGAGTCTAAACAGCCGTGTCGCAATTTTGTGCTCGCACATTGTGATGATCTAAACGTCTTTGTTATTTTGTACGTAATTAAACGTTGGTTGTGAGTGAAGTCGTAACTATCGTAAACTGTAACATGCGTGGATATGATGCGGACAAGGGCAATTCTTGTCGTCCCATGACGAGTGAAAACACGTGGGGCCCTTCTGTTATACCCCGCGTGACTAGACAAGCCATAATCTATTGGAATTGTTGCTGCAATAAGTTACAACAGTCCCTTGCAGCAGCATGTTATGGTTTGTGTTATTGTCTCGTCACCGCCGGATCGTAAAGAAGGCCTCGTTCGGCTCGGTAAAAACTAGGTACTTAAGAGTCTCCACTGGAAGCAATACCGAAAGAGTAAGAGAGGGGACATTCAGTTCCATGATGGCCAGGTACAGGTACAGGTACATATTACAGCCAGGTACAGTAAGAAACAAAATGCAGCTAGGCTTTAATCGGTCGTATTTCAAGCTTCAGGAATTGGTCCTGGACTTTACCGTACAGATACTAGTTTGACTGTGGCTGGTATCAAGTGACTGACGCAGCTTTGTCTTGATTTGATCTGACTTGAACAAGATCAAGATCTCAGTTGCAATCATCATCATCCATTTGAATTGCAACTTGAGCTTCGGAAGCAATTGTATCCTTATCAAGTCAATTAATGACTTTATCAATTGTTCCAATGGCTTCTCTTCATGTCATATCATAACTACCTACCTATAAACCTCCACTATATCCTTCTACTACTATCCCCGCTTCAACTCCCGGTTTCGATAACTAGAACCCACTTGTTTTAATGCTCACTCACTCTCTCATCCCAGCTGCGTTACGTTACTCGTCACGCTCAGAAACATTAATCCTTCCGTAAACGAGTCGAGTCGACGACACCTTCTTTTTTCTCTCTTCGTTCCTCTCTCTCTTTCTACACCCCCTTCCATTCCTACCTTCCTCTGCCGTATCTAGCCCCGATCATCCATCACATCAACACCCTGGTCCTTCTCACCATCCGGCCTTCAACATCCGGTCTACCGCCATATCGAATTAAATTGAACACGCCCCTCCCCATCCATTCCTATCGCCTGTGCTCTGCTTATCAGATCCTGGGGTTCTGGTTCACACTGTACATGCCAAGCCGCAGTTCACTAGTAAAAGACAAATAAAGAAAAGACAACAAAAGCCATGGCGCGTTTTGTGGATTTGGAAGAAGACGAGGATGCAGGAGCGGGCCCTGGCGGCTTTCCCGTCAATGATCATCGTCCTCATCATGAGGTCCTTCCGCCCATCCCGCCAGTTGCTGAACCTCTTCATCATGACGACTCCCAGCAGACTGAGCTTTCCCAGAAAGATCAACATCTTTTACTCCTCAGGAAGCTTGAGTTGCTGTCGTCTTCGTCGAGCAACAGCCGGAATGGACCTTGGCCTCATTCATTATACAACCCAGAGCCACTAGGCACCATGGATGCATCTACTTTCCAAGCACCTGTTACCAATGCGTTTCAGTGTTATCCGTGAGTTGAACCCTTTCTGTATCTGAATCATAATCTCAATGCTTCAATGTTGTCAAATTTGAGAGTATTGGACCTTATCATGATATCCCCGCCAGCTTCAACACATGTCATGACAACACCATTTACTAACCATCAATAGCGTCGTCGAAGCCATTGCTTCATCCATAGATTTAAACACCCTCGACGCACTCTCACGTACCTGTCGTCTTGTTCATCATGGTTTAATTCAATACCGTACCACTCTTATCCACTCAACACTCCATTGCCAAAACGAAGAAGTCCCCGTCGATGGTTCCGAAACCTTTCGCTACCGTGCTCGCGCCGGTAACTGGTTCTATATGGAAGACGGTCGTAGTTACAATGGCAAGTCGGGCGATTGCGCGCGGGACATGGTTGGCGAGTGTCGCAAATGCAGTGATGTGATATGTCGGGTACGTACATACGATCGACAGGCACCCAATAACCGTTGAACGAGTTACATATGCTAACCATATTATCTTGCAGAACTGTGCGATTAAGCCTCCCGCTTCTGTTGCATTGAAGGAGAGACATCGAAGACTTTGTAAGGCTTGTGTTCATGCACCTATTGCAACTCTTATCAGGGCCCCCGTGGATAGAGACGTCCCTCTCTCTTCAGAATTGGTGTCGCGAGAGGTCTGCAAGTGTGCCGATGACGGCGTCTGGCTGTGTCAGCCATGTGGACGAAGCATTAGAGCTGCAGACCATGACTACCAGCGGTATGTCTCAATCTCCCCAACAAAGCCTATTCTCCTTTACTGACTATTCTCAGTATCTGGCGCTGGCGTAACCAGTACGGCGAAGTCCTTGGTGGTCTTGGTACCGGCATTGGCGAGGGTGATCGTGGTGTAATCTGCGGCCGCGAAGCAGACTGCTGCGCAGCCAAGGAAGTCGAACACCAAGTAGACTGCGATGCTGAAGACGCACGGGACGGAAACGTTGCTCCGAGTCCGGCCCCGCAGCAAGCTCCGGTTGATGCTCTCATTGATCAGCTTCGCCTTACACACGAGCGCACACCATCACCATCTCTCGGTCCTGGCTACTTACGCCATGAGATCGAGGGAATCGGCGGCGTTGTAAAGCGCAAGCGAGTTCGTATGGTGCGTGTTGGTCATGGAGTGCCTGAGTGGGATGATGAAAAATCCAGTGGCAGTCGTGTTCTCGGTCGAGAGGTTAGAGGAGCTCGACGGTCGTGGTGCGGTTGGTGTAATCGTGTTATCCCTGGTGAAAAGGACCTTTATAATGAGCCACCATCTTCATCTTCTTCGGACGCAGGGGGCAGTCGTAGGACGTCAACTTCAACTACCCGGTCGGTTGAGATGAAGATGAACTGAGGTGCTTGGTGGGGGTTGGTCAACGTTATGAACATCACTTATACAGGCATGAGTACCAGCATCATGATCGGTACTGAATAGGGCTGTAATCAGGAATAAGCACATATGGTACTTGGAAAATAGTTGTACGTTACATGTCATAAATTCATTGGCAGACACTATCCTTTAGACATACATAATGAGACAACCACAAAAATACAAAAGAATAATGTTTTGATGGAGTTCATTGGTATTTTGGCATTATACAAAGTTTGCCCATTCTACTGGGCCGAATCCAGCATGATTCATTCGCATTTTCACTGCGTTCCCCGTCATCGTAATCCTACACAAGGTCCCGGCGACTTTTATATGTTTGTACAGGTCTGATAGATAATCGCTGTGCCAGGCCCTTGACACCTCATCAAGCACCCTACAACTCGCCACGGTACAGCATCTCCGTTCTCCTCTTGCGCTCCTCTCTTGCGTTGGTTCGGATAGCACCCCATCGAGCTTCCCTTCTCTCCTGCTTTCGCTTAACACCCTCAAGATGGTTCTGAGGTGCAGGAGCAGCCATCTTGACGAAAACAACAGAGCAGCCAAATTTCTCAGCGAGCTTGTTGACGCTCCAAGTAACGGGGTCATCTTGCCTTAGCCTCTTCATCTCCTTGATATCTTCGGCGGTGAGGTTGTAGTCGGGATTGCGGCGCTTGTAATTCATTTGTGGAGGAAGCTTGCTGTGGGCGAGAGGCTCCATGGGAGAGCCGGGAGTATGTCGGAGTCGTGTGAGAGCGACACGGCGTGCATCGTTGGGAGGAAGAAAGAGGAAGGGTGTGTGGAGAGGAGAAGCCTCGGAAGAAGGAGGGTTGTAGATGATTTCGTCGGAGGCGGGGAAAGCGGCCTTTCGGTCGGGGAGGAAAGACTCATGAGGAGCAATCTTGAGAGAGCGTTTCGTTCGGGTTGTTGTCTTGTGACCACGGCAGGGAACGATAGGAAGACGAGGGCTGAGTAGCCTGGCGGCTGGTCGTGCGAGAGTTCGGAACTCCATGGTGTGTATTGTTGAGCGACCGAATTGAGGAGACCAGGGGTACACAGGGAATGAAAGTGCTGGTCGAGGTGTTGGATTCTCGTATGGACCTCGTGCACCAGGTTGAAGGCGATTGGCCGCGGCAATTGGCGTGTCGTGTGGTTACAGCTGGACCCTGCCAAACACCTTGAAGTCGAAGATCTGAAGTTTCTGCCACTACGGATTGGCTTACCTAAGGATACCTTACCTAATCACTAAAAATCTTCTCACGTGGACACATGCTGCTCAAAATCACATGACTTGATTGCCGGCGGCTACGGAAGATCTTCAGACCGGCCTGTCTTGGCTCAGGGCCAGCCAGCATATGACGTCGGTTGTCGACACCGTGAAGAAATGCCCCTCTTGGCTTTACTGGTCGACCCCTCGTGGCATTAAACCTCCCGCGCTTCCAATAACACTGAAACCTCAAAGCTGACGAGTCCCTTGTTTCAATTTCCCAACCCTATCGCAAGCAAGATCTACAAATTCTTTTCTCTGGGACCGTTGGAGATGACTGTGGAGGACCGAGATCAGCGACCCCTTATCAGTGGCGAAATATGACAGGGAAAAAGGGGGTTTCGGCACATGGTTCGACGTCCTGTCAAAAAGCTTGAGTGCTAAAAATGGGGCTGAAAGGGAAGCCCAATGATGCATCGCAGATTGCTATTTTGGTGTTGTCGATGGTGTTTGAGACCAGAAAAGCAAACCATCGATACCAAATCAGGGCAGATGCTTTTTTCTCGTATCCCTTGTTGATTCTTACCTTGGCTGAACTGTAGATACGCGCGGATCTTTACTCCTTGTTAGACCATTCGGTAGTTTCCCGTCAGGGCATGATGAAAGTGCCCTGAAAGAGTTGTCACGAGGACCATGTGGTAGCGGGGCCATGGCCAGGTTAAAGTTGGTGACAACTACTGAGACGGGATGTGATAAGAAAGGTGACCAGCACGATGGCCGCTGTCACCCAACCGTTCCAAGGAAGGATAGTGGTGTACAATCCGAGGGAGAAAAATGGTTTGATCGACTCTGAAATAGTAACCACATGTTGTTAAGGCTTGTGTAAGTGTGTAAGGGAGAGGCCGAAATATCATGAGATTTCAGGGCCATGAAGGGATTTGAACCCATCGGATCAGTCCCTTGACATCTGAGATAGGCAGCCCAGGGCTGATATTCACGTTATTGGGATCAAAGTCCCTTGGATGCTAGACTTTTGGGTCCGGTGCCTGACTTGCATGGACGAGAGTCCCCTTGTCGAGTGCATGCATATGGATGGATTGGTGCAGCCCAGTACCAGACATACGTAACATGCAATGTAGGATCACAGATCACAGCATGGACGGCCAACAGAATATCCGAAAGGACGAGATTTTAAAACGTGGTCACCTTGTGGTCGACCTTTCTCATGTATAGCATCTCGATGCATCTCCCTGTTTCATCATCAACAAGCAGGTTTTGGCATGTTGACATCAACAGCGAGGATGTCGTTCGTTGACTCACCTTGGCAGAGGTCCCGTGGTCATTCGCAACCTATTCCATGGATTATGATGGACTGCAATTAAATCTCTCGTCCCTGGCAGGCAAGAGACAAGTGACAAGACAAGGCAGTGGGTTTCTTCCCTGTGCGACTCACGAAATTGCCCCATTCAATGCCCTGGATAGACACCTTCAGTTGATCCCGTGCCTTGATCAAAGTGCGCTGATCCTTCAAAAGATTGAAGCTCTAAAGCCACCTACGCCGCCTGTCAGCCCCCCTCCATCAATTCCATTCCATCCTATTTTAAACTTCCATTGCCTTAGATATCGTCGGGTCCTTCCCAAAATCTGACTTGTCTTTCCCCTCTCTCTCATTGTTCTGGTTCGAGTTCATTTCGGCAGACAATAGACTACGTATAAACCCAAGATCTTGACAACCCTGCAACCTACCTTTAACAGGTAAAGAAGCGAGCGGCATCCGACTAAAAAGCAATAACAAAAACAATAACAATAACCTTTGGTACCTGTCGAATCGGGTCGAGTCTTGTCTCCCTTTCACTGCGCAACCATCAGGTACCAACGTCTCAGCCCGCCCTTTACCTTAGGACGTGCGTGCTTTGCCTTCCGCAATCCATTTACCCGACATTGTCGAAAAAAAAAAGTTTTTATGTCAAAAGATCACGACTAGCTCAAACCGCAAATCTCATTACGGTCACGCATTCCATCGACGCTATCCGAAGACCAGACGGCGGCTCGACGGGACAATCCAACGGCATTACCGCGATTAGCAGGTCTCTAATCCCCATCCACAGCGACCTTAGCGCTGGCCGTTGCGGGTCTTTGTTTACGGAGGTCCCCAGTATTGCGCCGGGAGCTACGGACTGTTTTACAGGTCATTAGTCTCAAAAGGTTTGTGCAATCATTTAATCCAATATTCAATGTTTCTCCCATTGCAAAGGGCAGCGGCGGAGGCGGCGGCAGTAATAGCAGCAACAAGAGTCTCAGTTCCGCACGGTCATTTCTGACTCTGATTCGGTTGCGTTTTTGCTTATTCCTTGCCTTTCCTTTCCTTTCCTGATTCGACTTCAACTGTTCTCTACTTATATCTTCCCCTGCCCGGCTCGTTGTCCCACTTGCCGAACCTAAACTTGCATTCCACGACCTTCGTTACTGACTGTCACTCATTGAGCAGTGTCCCAAACGACTTTTTTTTGCAAAAACAGAGCATTTGTCGTGTACTCTCATTCCTCAAACACTAGTATATCCCTATAGCTCCTTACGTGAGCCCATCTCTCAATATGAGCCTCGCCGAAGCTGCCCCCATCACCCGCGATGATCGATGTGTCAACCCCGGATCAGACGATCAGCGGTTAGGTGACTCGACACCTCGAGCCAGCGAATTCAACAACGAGACGGATAGTCAGCGTGACGACACGAAGAAGGACGGAAAGAGCAAGATGCGTAGCTTGTTTGGTCTTGGCAAGAAGAAGTCCTCGACGTTCACAAAATCTGACTCCAAACCCGACACGAACGACACCAAGACTGGGTCCCAAAACGAGTCCCAGACTCCTTCCAACGCAAACTCCAACCCCACTAGCCCATCTCTATCTCGAGATGCTTCAAAGCTATCCTCGAACCAGC
Organism: Fusarium clavum; assembly: GCA_004367155.1. Taxonomy (NCBI): domain Eukaryota; kingdom Fungi; phylum Ascomycota; class Sordariomycetes; order Hypocreales; family Nectriaceae; genus Fusarium; species Fusarium clavum. The sequence continues at coordinate 13,673 of QGEC01000164.1, read as the reverse complement.
CATCCTGGTCTCCTACTGGCGATCAGAGCTTCATTCCCACCTCTCCGAGTCGCGGCTTCACCGGCTCCCCACGGCTGTCTTCGCCAGCCACCTCACAGATCTTTGAACGTGATGTTCAAGACAGCTCTGTTATTGCGACCAACTCCCCGGCCATCCCGACACACATCCAGACCGAGAACTATATTCCCCCCGTTCTCGATGATGCGTCCGAGGCCATCACAAACAACAAGCTGGACCCTGATACGGTCGAGATTGTTACTCATACCTCGCATCAACCCGCTGCGGTGACAGTCACAGGGGCCAGCAGTACCTTGCCCTCGTACGACCCCTCTGCCAGCGAGTGGGCAGCAGAACTAGCTTCCTTTGCCAACAGAGACGCTGTTTCGACCGATAACGCTTCCAACTACGGATCTCTGGACTCTGCAGATGTCCGCCGCCTATCCTTCATCTCGTTCGCTGATGTCGTACAAGCCGAACACAACCCGGCCGGAGGCATTGCAAGCTCCCGCGACAGCATCCATCTTGCAGGTCTCACGTCTCTGCCCTCGGCAATGAACCGTTCACCCTCACCCATCCGATCACCTGTATCTAGCCAAGGACCCGAGACAAGCCCTCCTACGAGCAACCCCGGTAGCATGAAGGGTATTGAGCTGAGCCCCTCACGAAGACCCCTGGGTAGCCCTACAAGCTTCAACAACCTCAAGCTCAACCCTTCAGGGGGCGACTTGAACATTGAGACAATGAGCCAAGCTCTGCGAAGAACCGGCAGCAGTGACTTGAGCCATGTCCGCAGCGGTCCCACAAGCCCAATTGAGAGCTCCCACCTTCGTTAAGCACAACATTCAGTATGATTGGAGCAAGATACCTGAGGGGGAGCAATGATGATATCCAGAAAGCAAATGCGACACTTCTTTTAACCATTTGGTGATTATACTTCACTTTTATTCACTTCGACTTCGATACCCCCTGGGCATCGTCACTTTATTCTTGGGAGGAATGGGGATACCGGGATCTGGGATTGGGAGTTGGAAGAGAGTTCTACTGGGCGCCGACAATTTTTCCGCAATACAGACATAATGCACATATGTCATGCTTTGGTCGTTGTCACTTCTTTTCTGACGCGAGGAAAATACAAAAAAAGCTGCCACGAGTTGGTAGTCGAGTATTAAACATACATTTCTGGCCTTGTCTATTCTTGCAGGTGATTTCTAGCATGGGAAGGCCTCCAAAGTGAATCACGGCCTCACATAATGTTGCCTCAGAGGTGTCAGGACAGAAAGACGGCCAATGGATGTTATGTGTAACTATCATACTTGACTTCGATTAAGGTATTGTCTCCTCACACAAATGAACACAAGCAACCTTTCTTGGTAATGGACCAATTCAGAAACGGTGGATGTATCTGCTGTGACTATGTAGAAGACGTAAGCTTTTAACTTGTAGTGGAATTACATAGTATGTTCGCATCAACATGGTGGGTCTTCATCTTATAAGTGATGCTGTTGAAACGCGGCATGACTATCACGATAGAACATTCGCCTAATGCCGGCTCCAGATTCTAGAAAAGTAATGGATGTTGTTTCAAGCGAGGAAACCTGATGAAGACACGACTGTGGATCTCACAGACGAGATTCTTTACTCAATGCAGATTCCTGGAACCGATGGCGTGGCACCACATAAGAACATGGATGTTCTCGGTATCATGACGACGACTTGGAAACACAAGGCAAGATTTGATTCAGTCATTGTGAATCTCTATTGTTAGAAGCGGTGTGCTCGTGTTGCCTGAGCCTTGATACAAACTGAGCTGATGTTTCGAAAGACTCTCGGGTCGAGTGATGGACTGTGCTTGATTACGGAGGCCACGAATGGGGACATAGTCAGGCAACCTACAGTAGATTTGTTTTTTTGACTGACTGCGATAGTCTCAACTGATTGGTTCCCTGTTTTTCTATTACGGCTGCAAGACATCTGCCGTGTTGGGGCAGCATTCATCTTGCAGATGATATCTGCAGTTCTCGTGTAAGCGACGCAACATCGCGGCATAAAAAGCAAAAAGTATTCCATCAACTAGAGGATCTGGACTTGACACGTAGGTTTCGAAAATGCTACAGTAAATAATGCGAAAGCCAAAAAGAAAAGATCGTCCGTCCTATGAAGATTGAGAGGTTGGTTTTGTTTTACAGATGAGACACGTGGGAATGTCCCAGTCCCAGTCCCAGTCCCAGTCCCACGCCGGCGGGACGGGACAATGGACCCGCGTTAGAGCCAACAGCCTTAACTCTTGGATACAACTTCCATACTGAGTAATTATATGCATGATATACATTGCTTATTCACTATGACTGCGAGGATATAGACATTATGTATACAGTAAGTATTATGCCGTAAGCTCAGGGGCATCACTTCATCTGCTTATTTCCGGCCTCTTACATAAATATCAGGGGTTGGAAATATAGGAGAAGACTCCTCGACGACGATAATACGTTCGAGTACGGAAGAGATTACGCTTTGACTTTTACAACTATTGCTTTTGGATGCAATGGCGTAAAGATACAATCAGCCTGTCATCCTTTTTCTCTTGTTTGTAGCCTTGCCAAGACCTGTTGGTCACAAGAAGAGAGAGCCATGTGGGGGATATCGGGCCTCAAATCTTAGTCCCAGTGATATAATGCCAGGAACACGAATACTCACTGCCGTCTAAGTGATAAATTTAGGACTAGCACCCAGCTTCATGACTGATGTTGCTTTTCTGATTCCAGCTTCCCCGTTGCCCCTGGCTTTTTTCTTTCTTTATTATCGTCGATCTCGTTCATCCACCAGTCGGAGTCTGAGACTCGAAAGCGAAGTGATGTGATGGAATGGGAAGCTGCTACTAGCGGCTGCTCAAATTTGAGTTGCATAGATGTTAGATATCAGCCCGTTCGCTGCGGGCAAAGGATGAGACTTCCGGATGACATTCCGGCTGATTATTCCCACCCTAGACCCGGAGGCAGGCTGACACTTTAACGCCAGGACTGAGCTTCAATGCCCTTTATTGCCTAGAGCTTGCAGCCATTTATTAAAAAGATCTACAGTTCGAGTCAGTCACGCTCTTTTGCGAGTTGCTGAAGCAGCCCGGAAACTAGTGAACGTTGAGATTGGATCGAATGTATTATTGAGCATCTCGTGCCCTGTTCCCAGCCGGCGGGTCGTTGCCCAGGATAAGGGTATCCAGGTGCTGCTACTACTGTCCCTTATCCCACAGAGAGTCGCAAGATGAACCTGTACTGGAAAAGTTCATCCGCGGTCATCCTTTCTTGGGAAGAAAGCATCCGAAAGATCCCTGCTTCTTTGGTAACTGGAATGGGGCTATGGACAGGGACACCGGGATTGATGGAAACACTGGGCGACTTGGGATGAAACTCGAACAAGGGATTTGTGTGATAGTGATGATGGCTTATATGGTTATCAATCAGATTGAAGGACGGACAAGAAGAAACCAGTCTGACGGATCGGGAGTGTTGCATTTGAGGTTGAACAGAGTCTCAGTATACATAGACCACACCGTCTTCTCTTAGCAGCCCGCTAACAGCATAACGTTAAGGGATGAGATAGCTTAGACCATAACTACTAATCTTTCTAGTGACGGACTACTAAGCTAAAGGTAATGTTGTAGAGATCCGCTCGCTCTCCAAACTCCCCCACTCCTCCACTGTTGCGTGCTGCGTTGCGTGCCCATAACCAGGCCAGGATCATGAACAAGGACCCAAAGCCTAGGATCTATCTAAACTTACAGGGCCTGGACTGTCTTACTTTTTCCTCAGTCATGCTTTAACTTTGACTTGTTCTCCACTGGATCCTCTTGACGATAAATTGCCCAGAAGAGGGAATGCGAAAAAGTATGTTGTCGGGTTGAAACAGTCTGTAACTAAGAGGTCGTCCCCTTTTCTCGCCACGGCCCGTCCTGTCTCGGCATCTTCCTACATTTGGAGAGGACAAGTCAATAAAATGATTGGATAGGAATGCTCGCCCGACTTCTGCTGCATGGCGTTCCAATTGTGCTGCTCTCGTGGGCCCGGGGATCGGCAGCAGAAAGAACCACTTGCAGACTGCAATGTTGTATCCCCCGCTTCTCGAAGCATGCAGATTTTCTAAATTGGCCCGACTGCTACTGTACCTTGCCGAAGACAATAAACGAACAAGAGTTACATGGCGTCGAGATTAATGATCAAACTGTCAAAAGTGTCAAGTCCCGGCAGTTGTTGGAGATAGAGTGTCTTGTACTATAGCCTAATAAGACTCTTCAAGGTCAACCTGGGTTCCTGATCCCTTCAGACCCGGAGAGACAGAGACAGACCCAAAGCCAAAGGCCAAAGACCCCTACTAGGACAGCGTTCAAGGGTGGTTGGCAAGGGAAACAAGGGCCCTTCTTCGGTTACGCTTAAGCCTGCGCCTGTGCTGTGCTTGGTCTACCGACCAGCAGAAAAGACATGACATTCGACTTGATACTCGGGAGATACGTGCGTGGCGACGTACGTACCTACCTTCTTTTAAATCAAATTAAAATCAAAATCATTTCTAGTTTTGAATGTGTTTTGAATTTCTTGCAACTTTTGCTTCTCCAAATCTCTCCCCCAAATCTTGGTGACAGAGACTGTACTGTACTGCACAACCTCAAAGTCGACCTGACCTAACTTACTTCACCTCACCGCAATTCGATTCTTGTCTAAAACAGCTTGATCAAGTATTTTTACTCATCCTCCGTCTGAGCGCAGTCACGCTTATCGTCATTCATCTTGGTCTCGTTCCTTTGCATTTCTGTATTGGGATATTTCTGACATAGTGGACTCTGTAAGGACCTTGGCTATTCATAATTCTTGGCTTTTTTCATCTTTTTCATGCACTTTTTCCCCGAGTGGTTTGTTTGGTTTTAGTGCAGTTTTTTACTGGTACTTCTACCTATAGGTCCAGTCCAGTAGTACTTAGCTGTTGGTTCCCTTCCCCCCTCCACCGGTTCTCCCCCAAGTCCCAACCAACACAAGTCCAGTCTAAAGTCCAGCCCAGTCCATTTCGAACCGAGCCGAGTCCTTCTATCGATTCTTTCCATGCACAGACTAACTAACAAGCCCTCCCCGCAACCAGTCAGTGACTGATTTACGGCATCTTTCTCAACAATCGGATCGATCACCCGACGACAATTCACGATAGGCGCACTTTCTGACCAAGGTCGACCGTCATATTCGACTCATCTACTACACATCCCGACCTTCATCGAGACGGATCCATCGATTGATCGCTTCCCCTCACCTACAACAAAGAAAGCCCTTGAGGCACCCAACCCAGCGTTAAATATCGACCTATTAGCGAAAACCCACTACTATTGCTGTTTCTTTCACCTCAATGCGGGACGGGCGCGTGTATGTGGATGTGGACAAGCAATGGCTTAGGCTTGCGACCGCCAAACATGGACGAACAAGACAACTCTCGATCTGGCACCTCCAGTGATGCTAATTCCTGGAACCAAGCCTCAACCTCTGACCTCAACCTCCCAAGGGACCCAAAGATGGAACGCTCCAGCGCCTCCAACCTGAGGTCCGCATTTCGAAATACACTGATAAATGCCTCCAATACTGTTCGATCCGTAACCCCCGACCCCGTCGACCCTCCTACGCCTCCTACTCTTAGCGTGACGACGGAATCTCTGCATTCTCCAGAGGATGTTTTATCGCAGCATACCTCTCCCCGGTCAATACCCTCTGCCGGGCCTGCTCGCAGGCAGGGCATAGTTTTCAACGAAGTTTTCAGCGAGTCGTACGAAAGCAGTGAATCTAGCCCGCCAAGGCAACACTTGCGGCATACGAGCGGTAGCCTGAGGCCTCGGACGCGCACGATGGATACTTCTATGTTAGCCCAAAGAAGCGTACCACCGCCTACATCAGAACGACACCGTGTTGGCAGTGTGAGCTCATCGGGGTCATTACACCCGTCAGATGAACTGAGACCGCAGCTTAGCTCATTAGACTCATTACATCACTCTGTGATAACAGGCCGAGAGTCATTAGGTACACCTAAAGACAAGAAAGCTAGAAGGCTTATGAAGCGGCAATCGTCTCGGCCTACCTCGCCTCTCATTTCTCCACCACCTACCGTCGATTCACTACCATTACCCATAGCTACCGATGATGCGAATAAGGTTCTGCTGCTCATGAGAACTCTGTGTGGTCGAATGCGCGGCGAGATCGAATATCAAGGCGAAACAGGCGGCCCCTGGCACAGTGGAGTGGCTTACATCGAAGAAGAGAAGGGATGTCTCATGTTTGATTCGGGTCAAAATGGGCCCTTTCACATCCCTCTCGTTTCCGATCTACGCGGTTGCAGGGTCCTCCCTGTCGATTATCCCGAACTGACTAAAGAATGTTTGGAGTTGGTTTGCCAGCAGCCTCCAATTGAAATTTTGATATGTCCTCGGGTAATGGAAGAATTTGATTTATGGCTGGCGGCTTTACTATGCTGGCAACAATTACGTCCGACGGGTATTAAGCTTTCTAATGGTAAGCCGGCTAACCAGGTCATGCCAATGAGACCGGAGCTCAAGAGACATGGCTGGTCACAAGAGAAGAATAAGCCAACGAATATTATCAAGGTTGGCAAAGTAATGCTATGGGACAAGGGTCTGGCTGTCTCACCGCGGGCGATCGTCAAACGACCATCTACGCGAGATCTTCGCTCACCGACTACATCGTGGAGACGGGTGTCGTGCATTCTCCAAGATGGTGGAGAATTTAAGCTCATGACAGAAAACGATGTCACCGTTTTGTCTATTATCGACTTGTCACAGCTCTCGCGCTGCGCAGTTCAACAACTTGATCGCACGGTACTCGACGAAGAATACTGCATCGCCATATTCCCTATTTATGCTTCATCGTCTACTCACCTCTCCATTTTCCGACCCGTTTACTTGGCGCTCGACAGCAGAGTTCATTTCGAAGTTTGGCTATGTCTCCTTCGAGCCTTTGCAGTACCGGACATCTACCACCTTGACGATCCCGCATCTTCCCAGATTTTGGAATTAGACGACATCGAAACTGAACAAGAAGGCGAGGTCTTCCGACTTGAAAAGACCATCAGTATTCGTGTTACTGAAGCAAAGATCAAGGCCAGGCCGAATGGGGTTGGTGGAACTGAACCGACGATACACGAGAAGCCTGGACGACCGGAGCCTGATCCTTTAATTGGAAATTATCTCGCCGAGGTTATACTAGATGGCGAAGTACGAGCGCGAACGACGACCAAGACAGGAACAAAGAATCCTTTCTGGAGAGAGGACTGCGAGTTCACCGATCTGCCACCCAGTACGCCTTTATTATCTGTTGTATTAAAGAGGGTGGAAGGAAATCTGGACAGTTCGAGCAACCTCCTTCAGGCCTCAGTTGGACTGCCAAGGACACGCAACCTGCAAGAGTTTGTGGTGGGAGCCGTTGACCTTTCCCTCGATCAGCTTGAGCGCGGCAAAGACAGCGAACAATGGCTTCAAGTGTTTGACGAGAAGCATCAGTCTGTTGGACAAATGCTGATCAAGGTGAACCACGATGAGCATGTTGTGCTTTTGTCGAAGGAGTATGAGCCTCTCAAGGACATACTACACCGATTCCCAGCAGGATTGACAAACTCAATCTCGGCTGTTCTGCCCGGACAATTGCGTCGATTATCCGAGCTATTTCTCAACATCTTCCAGACATCCGGTAATGCTAGCGAGTGGCTCATGGGTCTAGTGGAAGATGAGATCGATGGAATTGGCAACCAGGCTTCCATGAAGAAGTATCGATTCAGCAGTCGCCTCAAGTCCAATGACTCTGTCGATGCAGCGACTGATCGGGAGCTCATTGTACGAGACATGAGCAAGTCTCTAGCTGGGGAAGCGAACTTGCTCTTCCGCGGAAATTCACTATTGACGCAGTCGTTCGAATTCCACATGCGCCGCCTCGGCAAGGAGTACTTGGAGGAGATTCTGCAAGAGAAGCTTTTCGAGATCAACGAGATCAACCCGAACTGTGAAGTCGATCCTAGCAAAATCCCTCACGAATCAGATCTCGACCAACATTGGACTGTGCTCATTCACTACACGACCGAAGTGTGGAAGTGCATTGCCAGCTCAGCCAACCGACTGCCCCCAGAGCTACGACACATTCTCAAGTACATCCGAGCCGTTGCCGAAGATCGCTACGGAGACTTCTTGCGTACTGTCACATATACGTCAGTATCCGGATTCCTGTTCCTTCGATTCATTTGCCCAGCCATTCTGTCGCCAAAGCTGTTCAACCTTCTACGCGATCACCCCCGGCCTCATGCGCAACGAACGTTCACCCTCATTGCGAAGGCGCTGCAGAAGCTAGCGAACTTGTCCAACTTTGGAAAACGGGAGGAGTGGATGGAACCCATGAACCGTTTCTTGAACCTCCAAAGACAGTCTGTACGTGACTATATCGATCAAGTTTGCAGCATTCCCGCGGATCGAAATACCACCAACTTTGTTCCTGCCGGCTACAGCACGCCTGTTACTATTCTTGGCCGTTTGAGTCCGACTTCCAAGGAGGGCTTCCCTAGCCTGCCATATCTAATCGACAGCACTCGAAACATGGCGAGCCTTGTGAAGCTATGGGTAGACGCCAAACCAGTCGACGATAAGAAAGAACAAGTGGACCAAGAGCTTCTCGCTTTTAACGATGTCTGCTTTGCCCTCCAAGAACGTGCCGACGCATGTCTCGCCAAGGTTGAAACCGAACGCGCCAGCGAAACAGCAACAAACGGCACAACAGAAGACATTACCGAATCTCTCGAACAAGCTTCCCTCATCGAATCCCTCTCCATATCTTATGGTGGCTCATCAACAGCATGGAACGACGTCTACGAACCTCCTCCACCCGGAAGTTCAGGCAGCGAAGTCAACGACGAAAACTCAGCGCAGAACCAACGCCGCCGCAGCAAAGAGCGTCGTCGTCACCATCACCATCATAAAGAAGGCTGGGAACATCGCAAGCAGCGACACGCGAGCACGGGAGGGAGCGCGAGTGCGAGTAACACGCTCAAGTCTAAGAATGGACGCGTGGGACGTACGATCCTCAGCGGTATCATGCGCATAGGCGGACGCGGAGAAAGTCCCGAGGGAAGGGATTCTTCAAAGCACCACAAGTAAAAGACTTTTATATCCATTTATACACTCAAAACACAAACACACACTTATACATACATATACCTTCTTAACGACTAGATGGGGGGAGCTAGTTCTTACGATTGAATGAACAATACAACTTCTTTCAAATACAATGTCTTGTCTCATTTTTTCAACATTTTCATTTTTATCTTTTTCTCATCATATTAGGCTGGGGGAATTGTGGTTCATATTTTGCATAGCATGCATACTCCTGGTATGGTTTCAACCATATTCCATCTGTAAAATATTAGCAATGGAGTTTGTCTTGTTGGTTGGAAGGTATCAGGCCGGGATAACGCTGGGAGTTGTCTGGCGGCGAAGAAATAGCAGAAAGTGCTGGGAGTATTAGAAAACAGGGTGGAATTCTGTAGCTTTTAGATCAAACAATAGACATGCTTGCCTAACCACTATCATCTTGATTACAATTAATGTTCATCGGTGCTCTGTCCCAGCCCCTGGTACATCAATACAATGGTATGTCACAGTCATCAAGGCACCGTGTCGTATAAAGTAGATTGCAACATATGCAATTCGATGGTATCTCATTCAGCGCCGACTCCTAACCCGCTTTTCCTCGCATGGGTCATGTTATAATAAAAGATGAATCATATCCTCCGCCCTTGTCATGTCCACGTTGATTTGATTCTGTAAATACAACCGGCGTTCTATCGCTCATCATGAGTAAAAACGACGCCCTCTATTTTGCGTGATGCCTTCTGGGTAGATGTCACTTAAGTAAAGAACTTCTTGTAAGCAGCCTTCTCCTTGGCAGCGCGAGCGGCAGCCTTGGTTCGGACGGCGTTGAGCTCGCGGGTAATGGCGCTGTCGTTGGGGGCGAGCTTGTTGGCCTCAGTCAAGTCACGAAGAGCAGCCTCCTCGTCCTTGAGGTGGATGTTGGCAAAGCCGCGGCGGTAGTAGGCCTTGGCGCGGTCGGCCTCCTTGATTCCACTGACATCGAGGGCAGAAGAGGCATAACGGGCAGCGTCGTCCCAGGCCTCAAGCTTGATGCTGAGAAGAGCTGAGTTGTTGTTGAGGGAGAATCGCAGAGCCTCGAGCTCGTCCTTGATGGACTGGGGCTGGTCATCAAGCTCAGGCTCCTCGTTGATGTAGCGCAGACCCTTCTGGTACTTGTCGAGTCCAAGTGAGTAGTTACCTGACTTGAAGGCGGTGTTTCCGTAATCCTTGCTAGCCTTTGCGATCTTTAGGACATTGACAGCGTCAAGGGTATCGGTGCAGTCATCGGGGAAGTCCTCGTAGGGGTCGCCAAGGGCGTCGGGCTGCTTCACATCGGCAGCAAGGGCAGCGTCGCCAGTGAGCTCACCACAGTCGGCAATGACAGCCTCCTTGGCTGGTCGGTCGCCAGACTGGGTAGTGAGGTTCTCGATCTGTCGAACAACAGACTTGCCGTTGAGGACCTCTCCGAAGACAACGTGCTTGCCGTCAAGATGAGGGGTAGGGACGGTAGTGATGAAGAATTGAGAACCGTTGGTGTCTGGTGGGGTAATGCACGTCAGCATCATGACATGATACGAGGGGTCTTTGCTTGGGTAGACTTACTGGGACCAGCATTGGCCATGGACAGAAGGAAAGGCTTCTCATGCTTGATAGGGAAAGCCTCATCGTCGAACTTGTTTCCGTAGATGGACTCGCCTCCAGTGCCATCACCAGCAGTAAAGTCACCACCCTGGATCATGAACTGCTTGATGACACGATGGAAGACGGAGCCCTTGTAGTGCAGAGGCTTTCCAGACTTGCCAATACCCTTCTCACCAGTGCAGAGAGCGCGGAAGTTCTCAGCAGTCTTGGGGACAAGGTCGGCATAGAGCTCCATGGTGATGCGGCCAACGGGCTTGCCGCCGACTGTGAGGTCGAAGAAGACGCGGGGTCGCGCGGGGGAGTCGCCTTCGGTGGCCATTGTGAGGGTTGGTGATGTTTTTGAAGAGAGAGAGTAAAGAGAAGAGAAACCAAGAATACAATGCAGTCGCTAAAGACAAGTTTGAGTGGTCTTTTTGTTATGAAGAAGGGAAAGAGTTATCACGACGTGGGGTTTGCTTGTCCAAGGCAGAATCGCAGAGAAGGAAACAGAAGAGGGGAGCTCCTTTGCCAATTTTGGAAAGGTTCCGTCACGATGCAAGTGATCGTTGCCGCCGCTTATAAGTGGGTAACTTCAGGCTGGTCGAGGCCAGGGTACAGCTTGTAACCGATCAACAACAAGGAATTGAGCTGAATTGACTGAGGTATAATAACTATAATATGCAGGTTACTCTCTATATCAGGCCATTGTTTCATTATCAATGCCAGTATCATCATAAAGTGAGGGCACAAGCAGGACACCCTCGGACTAAGGTAGGTAGCCTAAGCATACCCCGTCAGCCCGTCAAGCCCCTCCCGTCCGTTAGAGAAAACCGCAGACAATGCGAGCATCTTTTCTTTTTCCCACACCGGTGATGAGACAAACAAGAAATTAGAGTATTACTTATAACCACATATTGTATCTAAGTAATACTGATGAGAAGGGCACCAAACAAACCTGAGCGGGTGAGTCTGGGTGAGGCTCAACTTGACCCTGCAGCTAAGGTTGGACCCTTGAAGTCTGCTTGGCCTAGCATCCAATCTATTCATATCATTGTGTCTCAGGTAACAAACTTGAAATTGTAAAATTCTACATATCAACCAGCACTCACTGTCTCGAACAATCCAATACACTAAAGGGAAGGGGAAAAGACAACATCATATTGACCAACGCATTCGATATCATCATGTCGGAGTGGGGGAGGGGCAAGAGGATGGATGGATGAAGAGGAGGGGTTGTCAACCCATAACGTATGAGCTGCATATACAGGGATCAGGCAAGCGACAAGTTCCTCACAAAATCAGTCTAGGGCAACGAGAACAAGACCGAGTAAGTACCTAGAGTCTATAGTAAAGTTGGGATTTATCATATCAAGATAGTTATCTAAAGCCACATTATCATTAACACTCAAGATAACCTCGTTGTTTGAAAGAGGAATTAACAGATAACACTTTGGAAACTCAATCAGAGAGCCTAAGACTAGGTATAGCCGCTGCTTACTGAGATTGTGGTACCAAATATCAGGAACTCATCAATCTCATGAACATCTTTTCAGATCGGACTAGCTCCGGAGAAAAACTCAATTGCGTGCACCTTCGTGATGTCGCTTTGACCTCTCTTGTATTGCTTTTCCCTCGACCATCGACAAACACGGAATTTCAACCCTTGTATCACAGCACCAATGCAGCCTCGCCGGTTACTCATCCAATTAGATATATCCACGGCTGTGTTTGTCGTTGCTTACAGCGTTCAGCTGTCTATCAGAGCTGATAGCCGTTCCTCTTTCCGAAAATGTGGTTTCTTACAGCAGTCGTACCATCGGCTGACTTTCAAAACATGTCTCATTAACGAACCTGTAGCAGCTAGCTCTATGAATTCGGACGTCCGACCCTTTTGTCTAGCCTCTTAGCCTCTCTATTGTATCCCTGTATAGGCTGTGTTTCCTATAATGTAAATCCTTTATAGAATGCCACATCTAATCCGACTTGGCCGTGGCACCGTTCTTGAGCTCAAGGGTGACCTATACCGTTTGTTAACCATGCACATACCCTGGAACAAGGGGAAACTCACCGGCCCGTCGTTGACGAGAGCTACCTCCATCCACGCTTGGAACTGTCCATCCTTGACTCTCTCCTCCTTGTATCCCGCCTTGACCTTTTGCACAAAGTAGTGGTATAGCCGGCGCGCTTCCTCCGGGTTGGCTGCGCCGTGAAAGTCAGGCTTGGCTCCCTTCTTGGTGCTAGCCAGTAGAGTGAATTGCGACACTGTACTCGTCTCAGCCATTGCCCTGGATGTGCCGGAAGGGATAGAGTTTCCAAACTCAATACTCACCACAGAGAACCTCGCCTTCGATATCGCCAACGCTCTTCTTCCACTAGAAAAACATAATGTCAGCCTGTCCTGAAATAAGGTATTAAGGTTCATTTTACCTTGCCGCCCTCTTCGTCATCCCATAGCTTCATTCTTAGAACTTTTGCGGCCATGAGATCGGCCTCCTTCTCTGTATCTCCAGGGGCCACGGCCGCAAATGCGAGGACGCCCTTGCCGATGGAAGAGATCATCTCCTTGTCGACGGTGACGGACGCCGACAGGACACGCTGCAGTATGACTGTGAGGTTGGTCAGCTTCAGCTCCAGCCTTCTTGTTTCATCGTAGGCTATTGAAATGCACGCACCCTTCATTTTTGTGATGTGTAAGATTTTATTTTGTGAATGTATTTGGGAATGTGAGTTGAAATATCTGATGGGCTTGAGTCAAGCTCTTTGTATGTAGATATTGCTCCGTAGCCGGATCGGCATTGGCTCCGACTTTACCGTGTAACTTATCACTCACTCACTCACTTTCATCGCTCAAGAGTATCAGCTTCATTCATCAAAAAATCTTACTACTCAAACAGAGTTAAAGTTA
>QGEC01000161.1:0-124579 GCA_004367155.1 Fusarium clavum | reverse complement strand
TCGCTTATCATGCACGTTATACTAATCTATATATTAATATATATTATTATATTTACTTATAGCCTTTCTTTTTACTAGTAAGCTTAGATTAGCTTAATATAAGTTTAATAATAACTTTATAAGGTATATTTAATTCTAAAGGCTTTTTACTACTACTACAGATATAAAGTACTACTTATAGAAATACTATATATTATAGTTTATCTCTGAACTAATTAGTATTTAACTTTATAAGCCTTTAGCTTAAACATCTACTTTAACCTTAAGCAAAATCTCAACTACTACTATATTAGTAAGTCTATATCGCTTTAGGATCTGGAAACTCTACCTTCACTCTACTAGCTGTAACTAACTTTACGATATCTTAATAGCCCCGCTCTACCGCCTATATAACTGGAGTTCGATGTGTCTCGTCTAGCGCATCAACCTTTTGTCCTTGACTGATAAGTACGTCTATTAATGTAGCTTAGTCTTTCCATGCTACCCATGTTGAAAGGCGGCAACCGGATCTCGTTCCTGAGGTGTCCTTTCATTAAGTACGCATTGCTGAGCACCTTATCACCAGATGTGTCACTAGCAAACCCTGAGTAAGTAGCTGACCTCAGATAGCTAAGGAGCAAGTCCGGCAAAGTAATAGTTAAAATAACACAATAACTGCATTTTTACAACAACCGCAATAATAACTACAAACCGTGACAATGATGGCGAACCACAACACTCTTTTTAAAAGCCCCCCTAACGGATCCATCATGCGCATTAACATGTTGCTCATTGTCCAGGCAGGCTCTGGAGTGGTTAGTGATATATCACTCTATGAATGACCTTCATCCTGATGCTTCCACAATCTATACCCAATGAGCCAGTCCTGCTCGTAGGGCTCCTCCGGTTTCTCTGGCTGGATATAGCCTTCAAAATCCTTGTCCCAGGCCACCTCACCTTTGACGAGGCCATGCTGGACAGTCCTATCATGTGTCTGATGCTCAGGAGGGAGCGAAACATTTTCCAAGAACTACTCACCGCTAGGTGGCTGAGCAACGGACTCTGGGCTCAAACGGTCCCTGACCGAATCCCCCGAACCGCCCAAAGATTGCTTGTCCTCGTCGTCATCTCTAGCACGAGCTTCAATTGAAGGCACAGCCATGAGAGCCAAAGATTTGATGTGATTTGCCACGTGGGACACAAGAAGACTTTGAATATGAGATGGGTCCAATGTCTTCTTGACTGTCTCAGACGATATTTCGTCAGGTATACGCTCACAAAGCGGACAGACGAACTCCCCACGGGGCACGTACTTTTCTATCTCTGTACAATACGCATCTAGCTGATACTTCGTAGGTAACTTCTTCAGGCTTGGATGCGATGTTGGATTCCGGAAATGCTGTCTCCATTCGCGCTCCGACTCAACGGCCAATGGAGTATCGTGGTCTATATCGCAAGACCACGTTTTGGTGTGAACTCTTTGCGGCCAATCCTTTGAATGGACTGACTCCATATGAGACTCCCATTCCTGACGGTGAACGCAAAAGTTGAGTGATTTTGAGCATTCGGGAAATAGACAACTGTAAGGCTTGATGTCTTGGTCAACATGGCTTTTCCATAGCTCCAGATCCTCTTCCTCGGAGCCCTGTAGCTGCAATTCCACGAAGCAAAAAGGACATTGCACGCGTGTTGTTCTTCGACTAGCCTTGGGTAGTGCTGGATACTCGAACGAATCATTTTGTGGGATGGAATTCGAACTCATTGCCGTCGGTGTTGTTGGACTCATAGATGTATGTTGTCTTGCAGTAACTTGTGCTTCAAGTTCTAGAGTCCAGCCTGCGTTCACTGGAGGGTGAGACACCCTTGTTTCTTTGTTCTCAAGGTCGACTGGTCGCTTGGGCTTCAGGTGGTCATCCTTGTCGCCTTTGGCCACTGACATGGCCTTATAACGTCGGTTGGCAGCCGACTGGATTAAGTAATGATGCTTCGTTAGCAATAACTCTCGTCGGGCGCCAATGGAATCTCCCAACTGCTGACACAGGGCCTTTCGAGCGGCTGGAAACCTGTCACGCACTAATAATGCCATGTCCTTTCGAAACGATACAAAGTCATATG
Source organism: Fusarium clavum (assembly GCA_004367155.1). NCBI lineage: Eukaryota > Fungi > Ascomycota > Sordariomycetes > Hypocreales > Nectriaceae > Fusarium > Fusarium clavum. The sequence goes on along the minus strand of QGEC01000161.1, from coordinate 122,485 downwards.
TCATAATGGTAGACAGTGAGTATTCCAAATGTTCAGCAGGGGTGTTTCTCATAAGGCCAGCGATAGTATGAAGGCTCTCCACGGCGTCACTGGCTGACTCAGTTGCGTTGTCCCATTTTTCTAGAAACGTGCGTTGAGCCTCTGATACAACTGCTGCCGTCTCATCAATTGTTGAGAAAGAAATTCCCTCGGGTTTGCGGTCAACTGGAAGATGTCAATATGAGGTCCAATCAGTTAATGACGTCTAAGGTCAACTCCTTCGGGGTTTCATGGAATACCTACTACGACGTAAATTTAGCGAGATCAACTCTAGCGACTGAGTAACCCATCGAGACATATCTGGGAGACCCTGGAACTTCTCGTCGAGAGACGAATCTGTGAATGAGAGAGCACGCGTGTTTTCAGCCCATTTCAAGAAGCCATTTCGCAACGCGAAAAAGGCATAGAAATCCTGAGGCCGCTTTACCCGACCTGTAGTATGGTCTCTCAGTACGATCGTTCTTGTGAGAAGGGCGTCATCATGCACTTCCACGATTGGGTCGAAAGATTCAAGACATTGGTACGCAATGTCAAGTATGGGAGTTGGTTTCTCGTCCATGTTCTGTCAGGCTGAGGATTGGGTGGCTTATTCGGCAGGTTTTTTTTTTTTTTTTGCCGAGTGGTTTTTTGAGAATCTTTGTGGATGTGGTATTGTCAAAACCTCAATGATACGGCAGATTGAGGGTATTTCAATGCAACTGACAATGGAAGTTAAAAGAAAACGCTCGGGGCACCGATGGCCTGAGTCGCAGGAGCATGTAACGTTAAGAAGTATTAAACGAAGCGGGGGGCGAGGTTGCAAGGTATAATCATGATTCTTTGTTACGCACAGACAGTAGGGTGCCCAACGCGTCAAGCTGAGGCTATTCATTCTTTCGAGATCAGTCTCATGTACCGAGATTCTTTGTTGTTAATTCATAGAGGTTGGCCACCGTGACACCCTTGCTACGCCAGTAGACCAGTCCTATTGCGAGCTCAGCATAACGTCGGGTATCGCTAGCACTACTATCCAACAGGCTAGAGATAAAGGAGAGTCATGAAGCGATCACTTGATGTTGCCTCGTTACTGCTCTTTCTTCCGTTAATTTTCGGATCATGTATTCTTAACAGGTTGCACTTATAGACCATTATTGTTTTAAAGTGTGCATATAGCTATCCGCACTTACCTATCACTACCTAAACAGGCCGTTGGGTCTGAAAAGACCGCATGTAGTGGAGCTTCAGGAGCGTCGAAGTTGTCCATCTCGTCAGACCAGATAATTCCGTTGTGTGCTCCAACGCTTTGGATCGCAATAACATGTGCCTTGTTTGCACGGATTACCGCACTCCTAGTACCCCACTTGCCCAGAGTCTTTTATCGAACATACTCCGAAGCGTAAGCCCCCGTGAATATGTCCCTGTGGTAATGGTTAGAATTGGTGTGAAAGGCCTGTTATGATGTAAGACGTACCCTGCACCAGTAGTGTTTTTGACCTTGATATCAAAGGCCGGACAATGACCGCTCCCATCTTGATTCGCGTAAAATTCACCTTTGGCTCCGAGCGTAATGACCACATTTATGACACGGCGCAACAGTTAAGAGAATTATAGCTAGGCTAAGAGACACGTGGTAATAGTTCTGTCCAAGTTGCTTTAAAAACCTCAGGCGGTGAATAAAACAGTCCTCGAAAGCATTCAGCCAAGATGAAAAGCCGACAAAGTCCGTAGATCACATACACAGTAATAGCAACTCCTCGAACCACCTGGCGCACCAGGTAAGTCAGCTTTTCTTGATGATGTGTCTCTCTTTTCTTGATTAAATAGCCGCTGAGTAATAGAGGTATCCAAATAATGTACCACAGGGGTATGATGCCGGCTGTGATCAAGCTTGCAATTCTCCAAAGAACTTGTTCCCTCTTTGTAGGGAACTGAAAGTTCCAGGCGATCAGATGCGCTGAGCCAAAAACAACAGCGCCGAAGATAAATCCAATATCCTCCGAGGCGAGGGAGAAATTGCCCAGCGTACCGTTATCAAGTCTTCCCATCGTCGCCTCCGGGTTGTACCTGTCGTTTGGAATATATTTCGAGATTTTTGAGGGGCGGTCCCCATGAAGCAAGGTACTGAAAAACCCAGTCTCGCTAAGGTGGATCACCTTGTCTCTTTCCTCATCGCTCAATTTTCGTACAGCTATAACCTCCGTTGTTGATACTAAGTCTTTTGGCTTCTGTAACCAGAGAATGTATGTGATGAAAGTACAAATTGCATAACTGAGGGTAGCTATCTCAAGCTGTGTTGAAGGGAGCCCTTGGACTTTCCGCACAACAAGTTGTGTGAAAAGCCACAACACCTGTATCAATGTTAAAAGCTTTACCAAAGCATCCTCTTTGCTTTGGCTATTGATATGATCTCTCGTAATAGGTGGCAACTGCTCAATAGTCCCACTACTCAACAATGCGCACAAATCGAGGGCGCGAACCGCGATTGGCAGCTCGCCTCCCCAGGAAGGTGTGACAACGTACTCAACCCTGCTATCTTGGGCTTTCGCATTCGCATGTTGTTGCCAGTAAGGCGTAAAAAACTTGAAGGAATGTCCTGAAGCGTTCGACAACCTTGATAAAGTGGGCACGTAACTTGAGGAATGACGGCATTGGTTATATGAGACTCGTGCGCTCGAGTTTAGGCGTTGTTTGATGATCAAATTCCGACAGTCGACGCACCAATCTGATCCATCTTTCAAGATAAAACCGCCCATATTGGCGTAAAATGCATGTGTCATCGTCCATTCTATTCCTGCGTCCTGGGCCCTTTGTTGCATGACATCGCAACGCGATGACCTCCATGCGGCGACGAAATCAGCCATAGATTTACCAACTAGAAACTCCGGTAATATAATGGTCACAAGCATCCACTTTGGCTTTCTCGAGAGCCATCTTCGGAAAATTCGAAAGCGACGAGATATAGAGTTGTTCAACTCCGTGTCTCGTACATCCGGTGTAGTAGTGCCAGATTCTTGGGCCTCGATATCCGGTGTAGGACTACCCGGTGCCTGGTGCTCAGTACCTGATGATTGCTCAGGAACATTAAGGTGTAGAACCGTCCATGTGCAAAGGAATATTGTCGCAACAGAGCTCCAGAATATATCTAGAGTTGAACGTACATCTGGCCCGGAAACGTAGTTGGCATCTTGTCCGGGCAAGGTGCAGTGGGTTTTAAACGAATTGGACTTAATGAGAGGTAGGAAACACACGATAATGGCCAGTGGTAGGAAAGCCATTGTAGTGTAGTAGTCCGGAAAGAATGATAGATTTTCGCGCGAGGATGCTAGGTCAATAATGACTGCAAGCTATGAATAAATAGGCGGTCGGCTTTTGATTGAACTTACCGGCTGCAAGTCCAGGACGGCTGGTGCGTTTAAATCCCTGATTTTTACCTACGAACCATGTTTCCTTGGAAAGAGTGCAGCTAAAGCAGTAAATCTTTGCTTATATTGGCTCTTGTCTTACTGCAATTTTCCAATTCATTCTTGCCAAGACCTTTCAGCCGTCCTCTGTATGCATGTTGGTCACAAACATGTACCCACATTTGCTGATCGTCACTATCCTAAGCAAAAACATGAACATTCACAAATGTGCTGGAATTACAAAGCTTTCCAATTATCAAGGCCCTCTCAAGGTCTCCGCCAATACTGCAAAACTATCCGAAGCTCAGCACTTTAAAATTTTATCAGACTTTGTTCATTGGCCGGCTGGTTGCTTGTTGTTTTTGAAAATTCTATCATCTCGGACAAGCCGCCAAGGACTTGATATTGGTTGTGTGATTTTCCCTTCACGTTTTATAACTTGTCAACTGTGATCCAACACAGATTTAATTGGTCGGAAAGTCAGCCCAGGCATCCACTTCGGGCACGACTGCAGCGTGTGGCTGGCTGAACGTGCTGTAGCCTAAATTAAGCTGGTGACTTGACACTTCCGCGCGACAGCCGCCCGACTAGGATTGCCATTAAACAACACGACTTAGAGGGTCTCGGTCACATCCATGCATCAATATATTGCCGACAAAGTGTCATTGTGTGGCAGGCCGCGAACGCCAGTAAGCAGCCAAATTGCGAGAAACGTATTCTTTACAGTCAGACGGTAACCATTTTCCAAAAGCCGAGCATAGCCGGGGGCTATCTACCAAGATATCCCACCCTGCAGACACGATTCAGCTATGGCTGTCATTAGCAGACTCGGTCATCGTACCAAAGACAGAAGCCCTTGATACGTAGGTCAAAGCGATGCCGTACAGCAACATCATGAACTAAAACGGAAAGCTTTGCGATTGGTTATATCCATTTGATCCTGTCTTGGCAACCACTACCCAGGCGACCCCTATAAAGTGGAATTCTAAGGCCGTGTCAGATGCAGTACGGTACCTTAGACTTTATGGACCGGCCATCCACGCTTTATTATTTGAATAAACAGTAAAACAACCCAAAGACAAGGAAAGCCCAGTTCGAGTCATCTTGATTGAAGAAATGTTTGCAGGTCCCAACCAGTGTAGATGCACTCACCATCACTTCCGTAGGGATAGAACTAGCCAACTTTGTCCCAGCACGAGGCCGACCTCGCTCGGTCGGACTTCAATGTCTTGGCTTAAATTAGCTAGGCTAGTTATCTCTTTGCACCTCAGTACTCACCCCGGATCCGAGCTTATCAGCACGTGAGTTGGGGAAACGATCAAGGGCGTCCCTGCCGCTGCCGCTAGGGTTCAACAGGGCTTGCGAACAGATGGTTAAGGATACCCCTTGCCCCCCTTAGATATGATTGGGTCCGGTCGGACCATTGAGATCAGGGTCATAGCTCTCCACTCTTGGAGATATCGCTGCCTTGAATAACCGCAATTCGAGGACTTTATTTTACAGGGTAAGCGCGCTGACAACGATGCATTATAATCCTCAGCTACGCCTGTACGAGACCCAGTATTTAATTTTTACTGGCTAGAAATTCTCTTGATGGGGGATTCTAAAGACCTGGCACTGCTACAGAAGATGTGAAACACAACCCAGCGGGATCTTACCCACCTGACTAAGCAGCTATAGTGTAATTATGTGAGAATAGTAAATATGTAGAAAAGAAGGACCTTAATTCTACGTAACGTGTTCGTACTGCAGAGAGAGCTGGTTTGTCCGAGATGTGTGGAACGTGCCTCAGACTGGTATGTTCTAGATTTCTACTACTAACCTTACAAGTATAGGTACTAGAACAACATTCTCCCTCTTGTTAATTTAGTATAGACTACTGCCAAAACATCTGTAACTCCTGTTCAAGAGTATTATCGATGTTCAATTGTAATACAAGGGTGGTTTTTTTTTTAATGAAATTAGACTTAACGATCTGGATCTTCCTACTGAAGATCTCGTTCTGTGTCACAGACTGCTCGCATTGCCGAGATACAACAGAAATCAAGAAGAGCTGCATCTTGGCAACGGCCCTTTTGGGGTCAGTTGGCATAGTTTCGGCAGCTGAATATCCGTCTTTAGTTATGAATACGTGGTGCACTACGTATCTATCGACCTGTCTTGTTCCGATTTCTGCTCCGCCTGGCATATTACCATCAAGATACCTACGATTTCTTTTTTGAAAACAGTTCAACTGCAACAACCTCCAGTATGATATCTTAACTGGCGATATTTGTATTGGACTGTTGACATGGTACCAGGCAGTCGCGACCAGACCTTCATTGTTCCAGAATCTAGAACAACGGCTATAATTGACTTCCCCATCGATACAGCACCGACCGAAGCGCAGACTGACTCTAAGGTGCCCTCCACTTGGCTATATCTGTATACTTCAGGGCCTGCACTTGGAAAAGCCTTAAAATAGGTGCACTTCACTGCTCTAAGCAGTGGGTCCCTGACCGAACCGATTGACAACTTCTCCGCCTTCCCTACCTTGACAAGTATAGTCGAACCACCAGGACGAGCTCTCATCTTTCTAATCCAGGGGACGACCGACAACCAGAAGCGCGACATCAAGAAACGAGCGACCGAAGGTTTCATTGCTGCCAACAACCCCGACATCTGTACCTTTGCTTCGACCTTCAATCTGGCCGAAGGGCAACTCACAGGAGTGTCACGGATTCAGTTCATTCGCTAAAACTGTCCCGAACACCTTGTGTGATGTCAATCAAATTAGCCGCTACTGCAACACAGCTGCTACTCCTAAAACTACAACTGCAAGTGCAGCTCCCTTTTCCGATCGCCTCCATGGTACAAGTCCAATTAGCGGCGCTACCTCTAGCATTTCCTTGACAGTGTTCAGTTAGACTTGTAATTAAATTTAATCGGGCGCTTTGCTTTTGTCAGCTTAGTAAAAGGCGCCGGCGGCTTCATGTTATTATTTTCTTATCCCAACGAATGAAGACGCACCAATCGATTAGTCGCACCAGGCTACAATTCATCGGTAAAGCGTAGAATCGATAGTTTACATGTCTAGGCCAGAAGAACCTGCGCTACGATATGTGTGATAAAATTAAATTACAGAAGATAGAAGTAAAGAGTAATTACTATAAGATCAGTTATATAATGCCAAGTGTTGTTCTTTGACCCTTTCGGTTTCAACCTTTTTTCTTTTTTTTTCTTTCCATCCACAGGCGAAAAGACCATGAGAGTCTCTCAGCCAGCCATTCCGCTTTTGGCGCTGTGCCAACTCGCTGCAGCTTCACCATGCAAGCCTTCATCGTCAGGCTCTTCTCTTGTCACTACAAACACTGCAATTGAGTCCTCGATAACGTTGTCAGCGGAAAGTGGCTCATCCACCGCTACTCTTTCAGACGCTGAGACATCATCTGACTCTATCACCCTGGTGTCAACATCAGGCGTTGAGCCCACCTCTACGCTTGAGGCAACAAAAGATACAACAACCTTGCTAGAGGAAACGACCACCACCGAGATCTCAAACACTGAGCCTACAACCGCACTTGAAGCAACTACAACAACCGTACTAGAGGAGCCAACTACGACCTTCGTGTCCACTACGGTCGAGCCTACTACGACAACTGCTGAAGCTTCCACCACTACAACATCTTTCCCCCAAGGCCCGCCCAACCTCATCATCAACGGCGGATTTGAGGATGGAACCACTAGCCCATGGGTCAGGGTCCGTCCACAGGGAACCCTAGATGTTACCACCTCCAATGTGCATTCCGGCAACCAAGCTGGCCACTACACCGGACGGGCACAATCATCTGTCCCTGACACACTGGGCATAAAACAGGACATATCCGCTTCAACCCTCGAGGCTGACAAGTCCTACAAGCTATCAATCTGGTACACCCTCTTATCTTCAACTTGCTCCGGTCCAAGCCTGTCGTGTGGTGCTGGATGGGAAACCTTCTACCCCCCAGCCCGTTTGGCTCAAGGTGCGGGTTATTCTCAAGCGGAAGTGACGTGCTCTTGGACGCAGGAACAGTTGCATGATGGGCCTTTCATAAAGATTGAAGGAAGTTGCTTCAATCTCGAGATGATCATCGATGATGTTGTTTTGGAAGAAGTTGTGCAAGGGTAACTGGGAAAGAAAGTCTCGGGGTTTGCCCCTGTCAGCAAATTCAGTAGCTTAGGTACCTAATTGGCAGTTTCTCTGTCGAACAAGCATTGTTATGTGTAGGAATTGGATTTTTAATTGACTTAGAACTTGATTTTAAACTATTGTTTCTAATATATAATATAGTTCCTGCTTACTCTGCCTCCAGGAGCAACATAGAGTATCCTCAGCGATCCATTAGCCTCTCTCTTGCCTCATTCTACCTCGTTATAATATCGTGACTTGTTTAGAAACTGAATCTTCTGCTCAGAGCGCCATGGCCTTAACTCCCCATATGAAATACAACCGCCTTGGAATTAAAAACAGACCCATAAGCAACCCTTCTAAACGAAAAGAAAGAAAAAAAAAACTAGGCCGATATCGCCTTCAATCCCTAGCCTTACGCCCGCACATGCAACCGGGTGTTCGTCTTTAGCCGATGTAACCTAGTCCCTGGTAGAAAATGGATCTGCATCGATGGCTCTATGACTTCTATCGAGTTCCTCCACTTGTCCAATCCAGCGAATCTGCGTGCGAGCATTCTCTCGCAGCTCTATGCCCAGTTGTATCAAATCCTGACGTATTCTAATTACGGTCTCATCATCCGCAAAATCTAACTTCGATTCTGTACTCTCTTGCTCTCCTCTGTCTATCAGATTCGGACCTTGTGTTTGCAGGGCACCAGATGGTGTTGAGGCTGTTAGAGCTACCTCACTCTCTTCTGTGGTTAACAGGCCGGGGTAGTCCTCGGAACGAGGATGAACTCTGCTGGTCAATGTCGTTTTATCGCCTGTGACGTTATTTGAGGTTTTCCGTTTTCTTTTTTGTCGATTCGACGAGGAACTGTTGCCTGTTGTGTGTCTGTCGGAAGATTTCGGAAGTTCTGAGTCCTTGTAAAATTCATGCTTAGTAGGGGCAGAAATCGTGGTCTTGGCGGTTGAAGTTGTTGAGCGTGGACCCATTTGCGACTTTTTGTGGGGGCCTCGGCTTTTTGTCATTTTAAAATCTCCGATAGGCTATATCTTCAACCTGTGATTCTAAATTGAGTTTGTTTGCGTCTAGAGGACTTGTGCTGGGATGGGCTTCTATCTACTGTAAAGCTGGTAGTAGTTGAAGTAAGTCGAGAATTGCGGTGAAAATCTGTGGAAGGGAAATGACGGCCTGCGACATTGTATTTGGCAGTCTTGGTCGCATAACAATATTCCAATTCTTCTGACATTTAGCAGTAAGCACGGAGCACACCGTCTTTGCTACTGCTTTCAATTTGATGTCATCCGATGTCATCCGATGGTCTCGAACTTTAATAAATATGTAAGGCAAGTCCTCCATGACCTGAGATCCGAAAAACAGCGGCGTCTGGGCCTTACTCGCAGCAATCGTAAACATGTGGTTGGTCCGGATATGACATTTTGTGGCTCGGCCTTTTTCTTTTTAATTCAGAAGGGTGTCATAAGTCATGTTGAATAAATGATTGTTGATTCTAGACTGGTCGAATGTGCCAATGGAAGCTCCGAGCAAGCTGATTGGCTGACATGTTGTTCCGGGCGCAGCCACCCGGAGCATTTAAACCTGACTGCCGGAACATTTACAACGGGGCCAGCGTCTTGCCTAAAACAGTAACTTAGTCAGCGGAGCGGCAATACATAATTGTGGTTGAAAAGACAGTAGGGTAAGCTAGGAGAATACAGGATGATGATGATTTGGAATGGGTTTTCGTCATTAAGGCAGCCGTTAAAGACATCGGTATGGCCGAAAAAGGACGAAAAGCGCAAAGGCACCTACCATGGCCATTCTTTTGCTCGTCAATGGAGTCGTACGTCACCATTGAGAAAGGTTTTTCCAATGTGACAGACCTGCGGGGATTTGCGAAGATTTTCGGAGTCTCTGTGGCCTTCCAGCGATCTCACTTTTGTGAAATGCAATGGAACTTATACCACCACGGAGTGAGAGATTTTAAGCATTGATGCCAGAAGCTCTTTTGTGGAGAACGAAGATCCCAGCGATATGTGCAAAAACGTTGGACAGTTGAGATACCGTAAATGCTGAGGCAATTAAGGGCGATTTGAGATTCAATCGAAGAGCAGTGCTGATCAAAATGATCGCTACAACAAGGTCGATCACAGGCATGTGATTTATTTATAGAGAGCGTGACAAGCGCCCGTCACGGGAACGATGTCATGCTCAATTGAAATATATACATCTCCGCGGAGCCAGGGGCACAGAAATTAATACTCGATGTTTATCTATATCTATTTGTTCGATAGTAAGCCTACAGCTTTATGAACTAATTTACTAGTAATATAAATACTTTCTAGCTCTATTTAAGATAGCGCATCGCTTGCTAGTAAGTAGCAATAATATCGCAGAGAATATGATACCTAACTATAGAATGGTAAGGTTTACTACGTTTCCCTCTGGTTGCATAAAAACAAACACAACTGCTTTAGGCGCTTCAACATCCATTGGCCTTGACCGCTAAGTAGTAGTTGTTCATCAGTCGCCCCCTGCGCCTTATCTTCTCACGCGCACCGGAGATATTATATTTCGACGTCAGATGTACTCCGAGCTTACCATAATTCGGAAGGATCGACAAGATAGATATTTGTGCCTTATCTCTCCATGTCTTTGGGTCTTTATTAATGCTCTCGAGGGCTTCTCTTCATTTGGCAAACCAATTACCAGTTTTTACTCATATGGAAAACAAAATGTCTTCTGAACCAGAAAATGGAAAAGGGAATGAACCTACCGAGACCACACCGTTGATGAACTCTCACCAGCCTCTCATCCCACCGTCAACAAACAACGCCCAACAATCTATTCCTTACAATGACTATCACACCATCGACTGGTTTCAAGATCTCATAAAAGATAACCAAAGCCGCGACCTTTCCACTCTTCACAGCCGCCGCGGAATCCGCCGTCGCGTCTCTCAACTCTGGGACGCCTCGCAGGGATGGGTCGCAGCTTTTGCCATTGGTCTTCTCACAGCATGCGTCGCGGCTGTTGTGGACATTAGTGTTGAGACAGCAGCGGACTGGAAAGACGGATATTGTACCAGAAATGTCTTTCTTAACCGGCGGTCATGCTGCACTTTTGAAGAAACTTGCCACGGCTGGAAACCATGGACAGAGAGCTATGCTTCCGCATACGCCATTTACGTGAGTATGTCGTTGGCGTTTGGGATTATTGCTGGGAGTGTTACTATGACTACGAAATCGACGTTGAAGCCTGTTGCTCCTGAGGACGAACAGTCTAAGACGGAAAGTGCAGAACATCCTCCAAGATCTGGTGGGAAGACTATGTATATGGCTGCAGGAAGTGGCATACCCGAGATCAAGACAGTTCTCTCAGGGTTTTCCATCCCCCACCTTTTCGACCTCAAAGTTCTTATCGTCAAAGCCGTTGGCGCAACTTTCGCTGTCGCAACTGGCATGTGTCTAGGAAAAGAAGGACCATTCGTACATATCTCAGCATGTGTCGGATACCTCGTCACCATCTGTTTCCCCAAGTATGCCAACAATCAGCGGAAGTTGAGGGAGATGTTCAGTGTAGCCTGTTCAGCCGGATTGTCTGTTGCCTTTGGTGCTCCCATTGGCGGTGTTCTGTTTAGCTATGAGGAGATCAGCACTCACTTCCCTCGTCGAGTTCTCTGGCGAAGTTGTCTTTGCTCTGTTGTAGCGGCGGCAGTCCTGAAAGAACTCAATCCTACTGGAACAGGCAAGCTTGTTCTCTTCGAGACGAATTACGGCATCAACTATGACGCTCTTCACTATTTTGTCTTTATTATCCTTGGTATTTGCGGTGGTGTGTTTGGTGGAGTTTTCTGCCGAGCCAACTTCCTCTGGGCCAAGTCATTCCGAAAGATATCTATCATCAAGAATAGCCCTGTCTTTGAGCTGGCGCTCGTTACACTAGTCACAGCAGTCCTGCAGTTCCCCAACGTCTTGATTAGAGAGACTGGAGATATTGTCATGCAGCGACTACTTGTTGACTGCAATGACATCGAAGAGGACTGGATCTGCCAACAGGAAGCCAAGCTTACTGGAAAAGGAACATACTACGCGTGGCTCATCTCTGGAACATTCGTCAAGCTCCTTCTAACAACCATCACTTTTGGTTGCAAGGTTCCCTCTGGTATCATTATCCCCGCGATGGACGCCGGTGCCCTTTTCGGTCGGACGGTCGGCCAGCTTGTTCCCGATATCTCACCGGGTGTCTTCGCCATGGTCGGGTCAGCGGCGTTTCTAGCTGGAGTCAGCAGGATGACTGTCAGTTTGGCTGTCATCATGTTTGAACTCACAGGAGAGGTCAACTTCATCCCTCCCTTCATGATTGCTATCCTTACTGCCAAGTGGGTAGCTGATGCTATCAGCGCTGATGGTGTTTATGATTTGGCTCAGCATCTGCAGGGACACCCGTTCTTGGACGCCGAGGGTGCTATCAAGAAAGTCAGAGAGTTTCGGGACGATAATGGTAGTGCGACGGTAGATACTCTCCTGCCTTCAAAGGATACCGTCGAGGACGCGATTGTATCTGTTGGACCCAACTATCGTGTTGCCACGTCAGTCCTTCGAAGTAAACTGTCCAAACTTCAGAACAAGGGCTGTACTGATTCGGGACTTTTATTCGTCCACGAATCGGGGATTTGCCATGGATATATCTCTCAGAACAAACTGGATACCGTACTCCAGTCGATTGAGAAAAGAGATGATATCCTGGAGCCTTCTGAGGTACATGTTTTAGAAGGCAACCTAGCGCAGGCTATCGACAAGAGCTTCATAACTGTCCCGTCCAAGGCACCTCTGGAATATGCAGTAGAGCTCCTTGGAAAGTTGGGCGTCAGCTATCTGGTCGTTACTCAGGAGGATACAGCTAAAGTATTGGGAATCATTTCAACCAAGCACCTACTGGCATTCTTAGACAGACTCAGGTAGGTGTATGATGAATAATGATATGTAAAACTTTCAGCAGTTGGGGAGAGTTTACAGAGCATTATAGTCCTTGGGGAACATAATATTACCTGTTCTACAATAGTGGATATGGCGTCATTTTTCATTTGCTGACATTACTGCTACTGAGCATGTGGAACCATGTAACCTATTCCCGGAGGTACATGTTATATCCTTATCTATAAAAATGTCGCAATCGGTATAGATAGACATTTGCGTGTATGTTGCAATAGCCTTTGCATATTGCACCTGAGAGACCTGCCAATGGGATGTGAATGAATTGATCCGTGCCATTCTGCGCTCATATGACGTGATCTTAGGGTAGTATTGTAAAGAGGAGATAATGATATATCTAGATGCCTCGTCTGCTATTGAGAAGGCCAGCGTTCAGCGGTTTTATACTCATACTAAGAGACTTAATCACTCTGCACAAAATGGCTCCTGCACCAATTGATCCCAGTATCACAGATGTCGCCCCGCCCATCAAGGACACTCTCGGCTTGCCAGACGCTGCCAAGCAACGTCTCGAGAAATCTGGCGTGGACCTTTCTCAAGGGTATCCATACCGTCCGTCTCGTCCATTGTACTTAGATGATGTGTACAAGATTCGCGACAAGCCTCGTGATCACGTTGACGCAGGTTCGCGAGCTGACAAGTCAAAGAAGAGTCTTCTCTCTGCTGCGACAAAGGTCACTGATCTCACGGCGTATATCGGAACCGAGATTGAAGGCTTGCAGCTAAAGGACCTTACCAATCAGCAGCGCGATGAACTTGCTCTGTTGATTGCGGAGAGAAGTGTTGTTTTCTTCAGAGACCAGGATCTCTCACCTCAGCAGCAAAAGGAACTCGGCGAATGGTATGGAGAAGTTGAAGTTCATGTGAGTAACGATATCACCAATAAATACTGTAGTCGGAGATTAACAATGATAAAAGCCCCAGGTGCCTCAGGTTCCAGGCCTGCCAGGTGTGAGTGTTCTGTGGCCAGATCTCCAAGCGACAGAGCGTCCTGCCAGTTTCCGCCAGCCAGGAGGAGCATCTCGTTGGCACACAGACTTGGTCCACGAGAGACAGCCAGCAGGCATCACACACCTTCACAACGACACTGTTCCCTCCGTTGGTGGTGATACACTATGGGCCTCTGGCTACGCCGCATACGAAAAGCTCTCGCCAGGATTTCGAAAGATTATCGATGGCCGCTCGGCTGTTTACAAGTCAGCGCACCCGTACCTTGACCGCGATCATCCTGAACAGGGACCCAAGTATGTTGAAAGAGTCCATCCTTTGGTCAGGGTCCACCCTGCGACAGGCTGGAAAGCACTTTGGGTAAACCGGGCAATGACGGATAGGATCGTTGGTCTTGACAAGGCGGAGAGCGATGTCATTCTCAACTATCTGTATGATGTTTACGAGACAAATGTCGACATACAGGTCCGATTTAAGTGGACGCCTAGAACCTCAGCGCTCTGGGATAACCGGTGAGTATTCCGTTGATCCTCAAGTATGTGGCGCATGCTAATTGTTACAGCATTACTATTCATAATGCTAGTTGGGACTACAGCGGCAGAGAGCCACGACATGGTACCCGGGTAACGTCGCTGGCCGAGAAGCCTTATTTCGATGCATCTGCACCGACGCGAAGAGAGGCACTGGGTCTCCTGGGGGAGAGTGAGAAGAAGGAACTCGAGGTCTCGGAATGAAGTAGGATATAGAGTCTATAGTGTTTCATCAACAGGTAATACATCTTGCTAAGAAGCAAGATGTGATGTTAATACCGATGTGTATAAGTTACTATGTATTGATTTCCAGTCAGGTCTGATAGGCAATGATGACTCTGTGATAGCATCATGGAGCTACCGTGACATTTACCAGCCATTCAGCCCATGAATCAAAAGATTTTGCTCCTTAATCTCCTCAATACGGCCCTTCAGCTCATCGACGTCCCAGTTTGTCCACAAAAATCTGCCCTTCAGGTTGTCTGCATCCTTAGAACTGGCTAACCACACGCAGTACGATGCCGGCAGGCCTAAAAATAATGTTAGTGGCCCCACATTTGTAAAGGTAAGAATCTTACTAATTTCATCAACGGCAGGAATGCCACTTTTGGCTTGCATCGCAGTCTCAACAGCTCCAGGTTGAATACTGAAGGTTCGCAGATCGGGATTCTCGTGTTGGACATATTCCATAATCTTTGCAAAAGCAAGCTTAGATCCCGAATAGGCTGAGTATCCTGGCAGGTAGGGGAGATGTCCAGCTCCAGAACTGATATTGATAATTGTGTCACCAGCTCTGCTCTGCTTTAAGAATTGCTTGACGACGATGAGAGCTCCCTTGACATTGACTTCGAAAGTCTTCCAGTAGTCATCGAGGTCTGAGTCTGACACAGAAACATGGTCGTCAAGGTAGCCAGCATTCTGGATCAAAATATCGATATGGCCAAATACTTCAGCGGCTCGTTCGAAAGCGACCGACACTGAATCCGCATCTGTAACATCAGCCGTAGCGTAGTGAAAGGTCGTTTTCTTATCAGCAGACCCTTGCGATTTTTTCAGCTCGCTGACTGCATCTTGCAACTTCGATTCGTTTCGTCCAGCAAGGAATATGCCTTTGGCTCCAGCAGTTAGGAATGACTTGGCAATTTGGCGCCCAATGCCTGAGCCGCCGCCTGTGATGAAGACTATTTTGCCATCTGCTGAAAGTTCAGGGTTCCTCTCGTCGATAGCAGGATAGGTCTTGTGACGAAGGGTCGGAACAAAGTTAGCTGTGTGATAGCCCATAGCTGCAGGTACTCTGAGAATATAAGTTGGTTGATGATGTATTTATTTGTTGTTGAGTAGAAAAGATAGGAATTGAGTGCTTTTGTCTATCGGATTATATGGGGACGATATCTCAATAAATCTGCGGTGTTGACCCCCGCTGGCTTGGCTTCTACAACTGTCTTAGTTCTGAAGGGCAAAAGCCCTGGTATTACGCAAGTTTCTTGTGAAGCGAGCGACATCCATAAAATATCCATCTCTGAAGGATTTAGTCGATATGATGCGCGTGATATTTATCCACATACGTTGTGTTGAAACAAGCCTATAACGCGAATCCGTATCCTGACCAACTGGGTAAGCCAAGGAACCGCGAAAGACCCACCGCCTTGTGGAAATCGATTGTGACAAGAGCCAATACAATTTGTAGAAGTCTCCACAATCTGACGTGGGCAAATGCACTCACTTGAAATAGAACACTTTAGACTATCTCACTCCGAATGTAACTACTGATATAACCAATGGCTTCTCTTGACATAGTGACGGGTCAACGGGCCTTCCTACTGGCTGAGTCTATTAGAAACTCTAAATTCGTAGCCCCCTGCAACGATATAAGGGACCATCTTACAAACACTACTAGCCTCTGGTGTCAAAGTGAGGCCGCCCCGCCATTTAATCTCATCCTTTTTGATAGTCCTCCATGCCGTCAAGAGCAAGAGTTGAGTAGAGTAATGCTTCAACATGGGATTCTTAGAATTGTTCAATTGACTACAGATATATTTTACTTGTATTGTGGACTTTATAAATCGTATCCTACTTGAACTGATCCTCATTTGAGACTACTGTTGTCTTTCTGCGCCATCTTGTTCGCCCCTCAATCGATCTTATGCTACGTACAGCTCACCCAAGGCTAGATTAATACCGATTATAGAGCTTGCTCTATGCGTAAGTTAGATACCGGCGATATAAATCTACTCAACTTACTCTTCGCGTTTCTGATCCTAGTGGGTGGAGATCCCCATCCACAGGTTAATGCTGTCTAGTGATAAAAGAACCAACCATGGACTACAGATCATGAATCAAGACCCGCGTGCTTATCAAAAGTCGATGTAAGCTGACATCACAGAACATGCGTCTCAATGTCTAAGAAAAAGTAGCTTCTGAATCTTGTTGTTGATCATTTCCCTTTTGGGTTTAGGCTAAAGGTATGTCTCAGGCCATATAGTTTACCTCGGCAACTTGCTAAGAGATCACTTCGTATCCCAGAGAATTAAGAAGCATAACAGAACAGGCCAAACTGAACTAGTCTTGGCATCGGAAGCGGCCTTGTAATACATGCAAGCTGAAAACAAATGACGTGCTATCTCCGCTTCACATGCAGATCATGTCGCCGGTATATAAAGGTTCAAGAATCTGCCTCTCTCTTCAATCACAAATTATCAATCACACATCAAACTGTATATCCACACTTGTTATCATGGCGCCTTCCGATTTTAGCATTCGTCTCCAGAAAGGTAGCTATTGTATGTTTACACTAAGCGCCACAAAGCTAATAGCACCAGGGATCACTGGGGGGTTTGCCCCACCTACACCAAGCAAGATCATCATTATTGATGCCAGTAATAACGATCTGAGAATAACAGTTGCAAGACGCGAGGATGGTACCCGAGACATAGGGCCGGAAGCTACAAACACGGTAGCTATCGCGGACCATGAGGGTGCCATCGATGAGTTGCATAGTATTTTGAAGGATTTGCCTACGGAGAAACCTCGCGGTAGTGAAGACATATACGGGCTGGACACTAGTATCGCTTGGGGAAGCGATGATCTAGAATGGTTGAATGGTGGCCCCCAAGGCTGCGGTGGCGGCGAAAGCTATGTACAGGCTGATGAGGAGCAAAAGAAGAACTTCAAGAGGGCGATTGAGATTATCGAAGAAATCACTGGTGAGAATTAAAGTCGCGGTTCCATCAGCGGTATCGCAGACGTCAATTGAAAGAATCGTTACTTATAATCTTCTCGTTAAGTCATATTCCAAGCGACATGCGGGAGCCAAGTGTGTTTAATAGGCTTGATACCGCTAACAAGACTATTGTGACGGCGTATATAGTAAGACCGGGTCGACGTGAAAGTTGATAATTGTGACTTGCTGAAAAGTGAGGGGTTGCTGAGACAGTTAATAGCAAGGTCGGCATAGCTGCGCCGCGGTAGATCTGCTGTGTAGTGAATGGCTGTACAGTTCGTGGAAATAGCTGTCAGCGGTTCATACCAGCCTTTCTTTTCTCCGAGCTAAGGATGCGGCTAGAATAGAGATGATGCCAGCGGAACAGCTGGAGGCTGAGACTCCACTACCTTCTGAGACACGGGTTGTGATGAACTGTCAAATATGAAGCTAGGCGCTATTAATGCAGGGAGAGCGATAGATCAGTTCACAGCTACACAAAGCGCTTGGCACTAGTGGCGGGCCAGACGGAACGGAACGGACCCGAAAAGGCCTAAACCTACTTGAGCTAGAGGAAGAGGCCAGATGGTGGAAAGAGGAAAAAAGGCGGATGGAAGCAAGGAAGGCATTTATGCTGTGCCCAAACCTTATGTAGAGAGTAGGGTAAAAAAGGATTATGTGTGGGCAAAGGAGTCATGATGCCCTTGTGGAAGGTGTAAATAACCTCAAAAACCTTATCTGATCGAGGAAGAGGCCAGAATAGTAACACCTGCACAGTCAAAAGTGGTCGTTGTGAAACCGACAACCGCGGTAGCATATTGGCGATACCAAAGTTTGTTTTGTCTTGTATCTAGATAGAATAATGAGCACCAACGCTATTCTACATTACTAACAATCCTGGCTAAATAGGTCGCAGACCCTTGGCAAAAGACAATCGGGAAACCCGTGCTCTTGTCGTCATCCTCAGACAGTTGAGAAACAGAAAAGGCTACCATATCCTCCTCAAGCGAGTCGCTGTGAAGGATGTCTTCTTTGTTGGATGAATCTATCATGGAAAGAACACCGTTCTTCAAGTGAACAAAGCCATCGACGTTGCCGCATGTCGTCCCGCCGGCTTTGGTGACAGACGGTTGATAGAAAGAATCCTCGATTGTTTTACCCGTAATAACAGGCCAGTCGTCGTGTCCTCCGTTGGCTCTGATAAAGTGGGCTCCCTCGGCGTTGGTTATAATGACCCCATGGCCACTACCGGTCCTTCGACCGTTGACCCCGGCAATTGAATTGATGTGCCAATCCGTGCCGATGTGGTCGATGTTGTGCCATTGGCCCCAGTCGAGGGCGGAAGTCCAGCACCAACGATAGCGGAGGTTTTGCCAGTCGGTTTGGTAGCTATATGTGACATAGACCCAGAGGGTGGAGTCGGCTTCAACAACTACCGGTTTGCCCACGGAATGTATGTCCCAGTTCCCCCAAGTTTCCATGAAATTGCCCTCTGAGCCAAGTTCATTGTAGTAAAGCTTCGACCAGCCACTGACGGTTCCTTGGACAACACAAATAGTTTTGTCTAGTCGGGCTGAGCAGTAGTAAGTAACATGGTTGAGGACGAAATTGGCTGGTAGTGCGATCTGGTAGGCCTTGTTGTTGCTAAGGTTGATTGAATCAATTTGGCTTGATTTCTCATTGTAGGCCCAGAGATAGAGCGCGTCTGGGTGTTTGCTGATGTAGAGGGTATCCTGCCGGTAACGCCCGACTGCAACGACTTTCGGATCGTTCGAGGGAGACTTCCAGTATGAAAGGGAGTTCGAGGAAAGACCAGCGAGTTCAAAACTTCCATCAAGATTATCATTGATTGTAAAATCCTGAAAGTCGTTTGGCCACTCTTCTATAATGGAGAGTTTGTATCTAGAGTTCATGGTGCTGATCCCGTTGCTTCGTAAGAGAAGGCGTTTTACCGACCAACTTTGTAATTTGTCCTCGGTCGTAATAAATTGGCAAATAATGGCGACGCCACCAGTTAAGGAATGGTAATGTATGGTACAGAGACCTATCCCTCTACTTTGTGTGGGCTGTATCGCGTCTTTATATGGACAAATGGCATACAACAAGCGTCATAATCCTCGCCCTTTGATTGGTACTGCAAAATGCAATTCTCAGTGAATTTGTCTAGGTGCACTTGGTAGCTCGGGCAAATCATTTCAGCTGAAATCGGTATTGTGGGCAAAGTTTCAGCCATACTGATCCAGTTGGTGCGGAGCTGAACAACTAATGCGAGGGAGTCTGCATCTGATCGTGATCATTGAAATTGAATGCAGTTCGACCTTTGGCAGAGTGCTCTAATCACATTCTTGCAGTTTGTCTACAAAGTGACATCATCTGGGCGGACGTGACCCGGGCCCCGTGAAACAGCGGGAGGTAGACCGTTTCCGGGGGTGGCTGCGCCGATGCAAGTGCCGTGCTAAAGAAGTAGTTGATTGACCACAGGTTGAATTGCCGAACCCTCATTGATTTGTTTTACCTTGCAAGTGCTTGTGCATTCCTGGGAGTTATTGATTATGTGCTTTGGCTGCTACTGATAGCAACTGGTTGATGGACTTGAAGGGCGGACAAGGGGTTTCTGCTGGGAGATTCCTACCCTACCTGAATCGGCCAGAGGCAGGCTTTGACCAGGACGTTGATCACTGTCTCACAGGCTGTTTTAAAGGCCTCAAACAACGCAAGTCTCTACTACACCATTTCAAGGATCGAGCTTTGCAGAAGAGATCGATCATTTCTTGATGAAATTCTTGATGAAGTTCTTGAGGCCCAATGGTCGGAAAAGACGTAGAGACAGTTTTTTTCAAATACCATGTACAGGACCCCGACGTCGTTCCTCTTCACTAACTTTACCGAAAACATCAAGGGAAAACTGGCCAAGATTATTAATATCCTCCAAGGAAGGCTTGTTGCTTTCAAAGGTGAAGAGGCATCTATCAAACCTTTTTAAAACCACTCTGGACGCGACTCGAACGAGAAACAGTCTGCCTATTATCCTTTTCTCTAGCGTGGAGGTGTATATCACACTGACGTTATGATTGGGTGGAAGGACATGTGGCTGGGGAAAGGCCTGCGAGACCTTCTCGAGACTGTAAGGCCAGTTATGCCTTTTTTGAAAGGTTGTGTCGCTCAACTCGTCGGGGTCAAATCAACACCACACATGATACATAGTACCCGTAGCTATCCTCTACTCTCCGTCTCTCCTACATTCGCTACTCGGGGTCTGCTGGTGACTCATCTGGTGATAAAGATGCCCGCAATGCGTACTTGATAAAACAACACTTCTGATCACACGAACATCCTATATTCGCGGACTTGCATTCGTCCATCACATGTACACTCACTCACATCAATGATATCTCAAAGAATTGATAGTTAAGCATAGCTTGTTAACAACTCGATTTGAGTAGCAGATATCACACGCTATATCACGTATCTTGCTCGCTGATTCACAAGCAAATTTGGATTTAACCATACTCCATCGTCTCAAAGTCTACCATATTCCACGCAGCTTATGCTTATGTGAGATAGAAATGTGGCTGGCTGAAGCAAATGGCTAAGGTGCGGGGTAGCTGTCCGGTCTCTAGCCCAGATCCCGTAATGTCTCACTAACAGGAACAAAAGGGAGAGCTGCATAGATCACAATCTTCTACTTCTCTTTTTATAGGTTGATTTTAGATACCTCCGGTCCAGACTCAAGCCATGGCTGTCTGCTGATAGCTGAGTTTCCTCTGAAACATGTAGCGGCCGCTCCAGCTCGAGATCCCAAGCCAGATCATCCTTCACCGCCGTCCCCAACCCATGTCACTTGGCTGAGAAAGCTGTTGCTGATTGCTCAAATACATATAGTGGCTTTTAAGAATCTGACAAGGTGCTATCGATGCAGGGACAACCATGGATGAGTCCATCGCCGCATAAAACCTTTGGCACTAGTGGCGGGCCAAACGGAACGGCCCCCCAAAGGCCTAAACTCATTTGAGGTAGAAGGAAGGGAAAGGAGGTGGGACCATTGGCAGGCTGGCTTGTTATCACATTGTGGCGCACTGAGTACTCACTTGGTTTAACCGATTATTGCGGCTGAATATTGCAGCTGGCTGAAAGGGTTCACCAAGAAGCATTTATCATTAGACTCATGAATATAAAAGCCATGGCCATACCCTTATCCTTTCAAATATTTCACAAGAAACTTGACAAAATTAACCAAAACCGGTGAAACTTACCATTCTCAGCCTCAGAATGCCTACCTTCCGTCCCACTAAGCCTGATGGGCCCTTCATTGTCAAGGGAATCAAGCCCGAGCAGCCAGGTATGACTTCTGCCGCTCAACAGAAGAATTTTCTTTATTGACTAATACTATAGGAACTGGTGGCATTCGACTGGAACTGCGCGAGTTCAAGAAGAATGCTGATCTCTGGAATCTTTATCTTCTCGGTCTCTGGCAGTTCCAGCAGGTTCCCAAAGAAGAGCAACTTTCGTATTTCCAAATCGCTGGTGAGTCCTCTCAACCGATCACCTCTTATACAACAGCTCACCTTTTTTAGGTATACACGGAGAGCCGTATCAATCTTGGCCTGTGGGCGACAAGACGATTGAAAGCCTCCGGAAGAAGTTGGATGGGTTTTGCACGCACTCATCCATTTTGTTCTTGACCTGGCACAGGCCCTATCTTGCGCTATTTGAGGTCCGAAAATTCCAAAAAAAAAAAAACTGTGACCTCAGTGCTAACAAGACACCAGGCCATTCTGAAGCAGGCCATAGACTTTGTGGCGCAGCAGTTCACCGCTGAGGAAGGCCGTGACAAGTACCTTGAAGCGGCCAAAGGCTTTCGTATGCCATTTTGGGGTAAGTAAATCCAATCCCAGTGATCACTCAGAAGTTTACTGACATCATATTTCTTAGATTGGGCTCGTCCTGGACTTCCGGTCTTTCCGGAAGAGGCAACCGATTCCGATAAGGCTCGGGTCATCGTTCCAAAGAGTTTGCTACAGGAATATCCTGACTTGAAGAAGGGTGCCGACGGGTTCGTTGAGATCCACAATCCACTGTACTCTTACAGATTCCCGTCTGGTATCGCCGAAACGTTCCAAGTGAGTTCCTCCTGTATGTCACTGATCGGCCTTAATTGGTTGCTAACACGACTGGCTCCAAGATCGAGGGTCTTGAGACTACTACCCGCTACCAGTCTAAAGGCAGCACCGTTGTACGGAGCGCAACTGAGCAAAAGGTTGATATTCTTGGCAGGCTCACGCCCTTCTCACGAGAGGTCAATCGGGAGATAACCCCTGAAGTTAACCTTCGCGAAAGAGTTGTCTATCTGCTCAAATCCTACACAGACTTCGACCAGGTTAGCCATAACCAATGGGATCGCAAGCGCAAGGCTCGCATTATCGACGGACAACCTTCCACGACCGTTGGTTTAGGATTCGGAAGTATCGAGGATATACACAATGCCCTTCATACTCTTGTTGGCGGCCAAGGACGTGATAACCTCAATCGTCCCAGAACTGGCCATATGAGCAAAGTTCCCATCTCCGCCTTCGATCCTATTTTCTGGCTCCACCATACGTATGGCCTACCAACCTTCAGGGTCATTTGACCAATGTGCTGATAAGCAGATAGCAACATCGACCGCCTAGTATCCATTTGGGAAGGCCTCCATGCTAACTCAAATGACCCAAAGGCTTGGGTGACCACCAAGACATCTGATTGGGGCAATTGGACCACGGCTCAAGGAAAGGATGAAGGGCTCAACACCCCCTTACTCCCATTCTACAAAGATGCAAGCAGTTTCTGGACTTCAGACGATGTTCGCGAGACTGTCAAGTTTGGCTATGCCTATCCTGAGACCAAATCCTGGAGCTTTAAGAATCCGGAGGACTATCGCAAAGATATCTACAACAAGCTTGAGGCCCTCTATCCGACAGGATCTCTCGCTACAGTACTTGCTGCAAGTAATGCTGGAAACACCAAGCCCGAAGAGGTACTTCAAACTCGGGCCAAAAGGTTTGCTCGAGTCACTGCTATCGAAAAGCCTACCACGGCAATTACGGCTCTCTCCATTGCTAAAGCCGTATCATCACTGGATGGGAGACCTGAAGTGATAAACGCTCTTCCAGACGTGCAAGTGCCCAAAGTCAAGGTTCCAGAGGACAGATCTCTACGCAAGCTAGTGCCGGAGAATAGCTACCTCGAATGGCTCGTCAACATCAAAGCCATGAAGCATGTGCTTGGCGGTCAATACCTTGTCCATGTTTTCTTGGGCCCTGTTCCTCCCGAAGAATCTACCTGTCTATATGCCGTCTCTCCCAACCATGTGGGAACATTCTCTCCGCTGGGCCAAGACCCCAAGACTTCCTGCGGTAAGTGTAAGGTAGACCAAGCGGCCAAGATGGAGATTACGGGCCAGATCCCTCTTACCATTGCGCTTGCCGAGCGTTACTTTGCCGACGAGTTAGAAAGCCTTTCTGAAGCTCATGTCATTGAATATCTTCAGAAGAACCTTCATTGGGAAGTTGTTGACGATTCGGGAAAGAGACAACGGGGTAATCGATCAGCTGTTGATGGCCTGCTTGTTGGTGTTGTCAGCAACAAGGTCACTCTTCCTGGGAACGGAAATGAGTTTGCTCAGTACTCGGAAGATGTCACTGTCTATCCAGAGATCACTACCAAGGCGGATCCGGGAGATGGTGGACGTGCTGAAGGAACTGGTATTACGGAGGATAACAAGTACTTCTGAGTTTCGCTTGGTCGCCATTTCCTAGGTACTATCAAGAGACAACTTAAGTTGAATCGTCCACCAAATGGAGTTTCAGGTCCTAAGACCTAGTCCTAGAATATATGTTCTAAAGGTCTCTTCTGAAACAGTTTACGCTACTGGATAGGTAGCATAGTCCCAAGCCCTGGCTCCCTCCATCAAGGTTTGGTCGAAGCCATCCTTGCCTCCACTGACATACAGAAATTTAGTGAAAGGCACCATAGCATAGTAAGTGAAGGAAGTGTTGCCTGGAACAAATACCACATCTCCCTGTATCAGTTCCACAGCCTCATATCCGTCAATCGAGATGCTGAGCTTGCCTTCTTCAAGTTGAAAAGCAACTGATTCGCGCAGCGTTGTACTGATAGCACGTGTTTCTTCGATTCGATGGCTTAAGGTCACAGTTCCCATGGTGAAGTTGCTACCAGTTTGATCCTTGGTAGCCAAGGGAGCGATCAGCTGATAGGTACCACCGATGTTATTGAGGTACTTTGGCCCCCTATTTTTCGCGATAAAGTTTGGAGTAGTTGAGTCAACAGCAAGAGTGTCGGTATCGTTGTGCCATTGTGACAAGCCTCCGGCTTGGCCATTCGAAAAGTCTTGCCGTGGTTCGAAGTCAAGTTGAGCAAAGACGTCGAATGACTCAAGAGCCGTGATGACATCGGGATCAGTGCCAGAGCTTGAATCGTTGAGAGCAGCTGGGACAAACGGACTGCCGGTCTTTGACGAAAATTCGTTGCCAAGAGCGATGAATAGTTCTTCAAAACCACCAGGGTGAATGACACCAGTCATCTGGGTATCCGGATCGAGAACCTGAAAGGTATGTTTGGTATTGTGGGGAACGGCACCATAATCCCCTGGAGTCAACTGTCGACCTTGCTGTGTCGATGAATTAGACTCTGCCCAAAGGCGGAATTGACCCTTGGTACAGTAGAAGTTCTCGTAGTGGGCTTTGTGAATGTGCGGAAGAACTCCAAGCTCAGAGGATGAGGGCGCATTGGTTTGGAGCAGGGTGAAGGCACCATCGGAGGCGTTGCCTGTTACAGAAAAGCGATACACCTGGGATCCTACCGATACGGCTCGCCCGAAGCCTTTGGGGAGCATGTACGGACGAGGTGTGTCTGGTGCTTTGTCAACGACGAGGGGGTGGGATCTTGATTTCGGTTGCGATTGAGTTGAAGGTGCTGCAGTAGCCAGGGCCGCAAGGCCAGCCAGCAAAGTGCTAGTTCTCATGATTGACGAGTTAAAAGGAGGTTAGGCTAAACGAATGGCTGATGTTAATATCAGCTAAAGCATCGTAAGTGCATTATTGCCGCATTAAATAAGACTTTTCTTGAAAACCCTTCCATCGTCTTTCGCCCTGTTATTAATTGTGATTCCTAGATAAATGGACCCGATCCTCAAAACCCCTGTTTGGACTGATATCTCATGACACTGTGAGTGGATAGAATTACGCATGCAGGTTTCCATTCTGACATTGCTAGTCATACCTCCTGTCAAACTCCCGAGACGCGATGCAAACGGACGTCTTAGTGCATATGGGTAGGTGAACGTACATTATGAGAACGGCATGTTTGTTCGGCAAATCCGGGCTCGGCATTTCCGAGACTTGACTCCATCTCTAAACTCCACTTGCCGAATGTATTACGTAGACAAAAGTCTGATCACCTCTCGACGAGATATCTACGAAACTAATGTAATTCACAGACAGACAGGCATATAAATTAAAACGAAACACAAGGGTCTAGAGATTTAAATGTTTGTTTGGCTTACTCAATAATACTTACAATTTAGACAAGTGCATTCTTTGATCACAGCAATTAGACGACTGTTGTATAGCGTCCAGACCATTCACCTAGGTGACCTTAGTAGTAGACATCAACAGCCTAGCATATAATACGTTGTAATAAATCTCGTAACTCGGTTTCAAATAAAAGTCCATGGCTCTTTATTGACTTTTTCTCTTTTATCGTTGCTAGGTCTCGTGGATGTGCTGCTAAATGGAGTCTGAGCTCAGAATCCGCGTATAAGTTTCAAACACATTAATTATGTACAGCATAATCGGTCCTTATCAGACTAGTCCTAGAAACACTGTAAGACTACAATTCCCGAGTGAGGTCTTGCTCCACAACGCCACGCGGCTTCCCGGAAACTAGCTTAACGATCGCGTTTACTAACCAATACTCTTTGTTCTACAAAGAACCCTCAAGAAGAGCCGCGTTTCAAACCATTAACCAGACTACGTAACACTTTCTCGTCGTGATGTGGCTGTCTGTCGGAGCTTGTTCATATTAATATCGTTAATGAGATGGCATATTTTTATTCTAAGGCAGACTTTCTTTAAACGAATCTTTAGGGCATAGTTTTCCTTCCTACCTTCCTTTATTCATAAACAATTTTTTTTTTCTTTGGGACGAAGATGAGGCTTGTTAGCTTTATCGAGTTAGCTGCATTTCTGGCTGCTAGCAGTGTAGCAGCATCGGATCTGACATCCACATCCGCAATTCTTGGTGATGACTACGGTACGTGATCCAGTTAATGGGTAAGACACACTTCAGTATCTAACATAAGTTAGTCTCATTGAACGGTCGCTTCGACAACGCATACGAACAGGCGAAAGGCTTCGTCGCAAAGCTGAATAATACGGAGAAAATCACTATTATCACAGGCGGTAGTCTTAACGGCAACAACAACTGGACGGCCCTCAACGCTAAGGATGGCGTCTCCGGCATCAACTTCCAATTCCATGTCTCCGGTTTCACCATGGCAAATGCTTTGACTATGTCGTGGAACCGCGATCTAATCCAACGTCAGTTCGAGGCCGTTGGTCAGGAATTCTACGATATGGGCTATAACTTGATCGATGGCCCAGAACCGGGCCCTCTTGGTCGAACTCCCTTTGGTGGTCGCACTCCCGAGACCTTTTCCGCAGATCCATACCTTTCTGGAGTGGCAATGGGTGAGGCCATCACTGGTATGAACTCTGCTGGTGTCATTGCCGGTGGAAGACATTTCCTCCTCAACGAGCAGGAGACTAACCGATCCTCCGGCACTTCGGATTCTACTAGCGAGGTTTACTCATCCAATGCTGACGACAAAACGATTCATGAACTCTACGCTTGGCCCTTTGCAGATGGTGTCAAAGCAGGAATGATGGCTGTTATGTGCGGCATGACTCGGGTCAACAGCACGCTCTCATGCGAGAATAACAATCTTATTAGCGGCGTTTTGAAGAAGCACATGGGTTTCCCAGGAATGGTGTTTCCTGATGTCAATTCTCAGACCACCTCTTTCAAGTCAGCTAACGCCGGTCTTGACTTTGGATCAAGCTCGTTGTGGACTTCCAAGATCATGGAAGCTGGTATTAAGAATGGTAGCTTCACTCAGGAGCGCTTGGACGATATGGCTATTCGCAATGTCATGGGCTACTACTACGTCGGCCTCGATGACGGCAAGCAACCTTCGAAAGCCGATTCAACCGAGTATCGCAACGTACGCCGTGACCACAACAAGCTTAT
Organism: Fusarium clavum; assembly: GCA_004367155.1. Taxonomy (NCBI): domain Eukaryota; kingdom Fungi; phylum Ascomycota; class Sordariomycetes; order Hypocreales; family Nectriaceae; genus Fusarium; species Fusarium clavum. Next base: position 94,958 of record QGEC01000161.1, on the reverse strand, counting down.
CCGTGAGGTCGCTCGCGAATCCATTGTCCTATTGAAGAACTCGAATGTCAGTGGCCTCGGACTTCCTCTTGACAAACCACGCACCGTGTCGCTTTTTGGAGCTCATGCTGGTCCCGCTATGGCCGGTCCCAACCAGCCTTTCTCTGTTCAAGGTACGGGTAGCGATGTTTATCAAGGACATCTTGCCAGCGGATCCGGCTCCGGTTCGCTGTCGTTTCCTTATCTCATCACTCCTTTCCAGGCCTTGACCAACCGTGCTATTGAAGACAACAGCATGATCTGGTGGATCATGAACGACACTTATTCTTCCAACTCCGAAGGCGGCATGGGTGGCGGTAGTGGTGGTGGTGGCGGTGGCGGTATGCCTGGAGGATTGTCAGATAACTCTACTACTGCCCCAAGTGAAGGAGGTGCTCCCCCGACCAGTGGTGGCGATGACATCAATGGTGGTGGTGGTGGCGGGATGGACTTTAGCAGTCTCGGTCAGGGTACAGCTGTCACTCCCTCTTTTACCAACTATGCCGGGAACTCCGATGTCTGCCTCGTTTTCCTGAACTCATATTCTGGTGAGGGTGGCGACAGAAGCCAACTTACAGACGATGATCAAGACACCATGGTTACAACCGTCGCTTCCAACTGCAACAACACTGTCGTCGTCATCAACACTTCTGGTCCACGTATTCTCGACGCGTGGGCCGAGAATGAAAACGTAACAGCAATACTTTATGCTGGTCTGCTGGGTCAGGAGAGTGGCAATGCGATTGCGGATGTTCTATACGGCGATGTGAGCCCCAGCGGCAAGTTAACGCACACTATCGCCAAAAATGCATCCGACTATCCGGTTTCCATTTGCGTCACTGCACAATGCAACTTCACTGAGGGCACATATATTGATTATCGGTACTTTGACGCCCAGAATATATCGGTGCGATATCCATTTGGTCACGGTCTGTCCTACACAACCTTTGAGTATGGTGAGGCGAAGATTCAGATTAAGGATAAGAAGGCTTTATCGTCCAAGTTCCCCACAGGAAAGCTTGTACCGGGTGGTCAGTCTGATTTATGGGATGAGGTCATCGAGATCAAGTCAACGGTCAAAAATACAGGGGGTCGAACGGGATCAGAAGTTGCGCAGCTTTACGTGGCATTCCCAGACTCTGCTAAGCAGCCCGAGCGTATCCTCAGAGGATTCAACAAGGTGACGGTAACTCCTGGTCGGACTGTTGAAGTGTCCTTCAAACTCCGTCGTCGTGACTTGAGTTATTGGGACACGGCGGCACAGAAGTGGGCGATTGCCAGTGGCTCGTACATGTTCAGCGTTGGCTCTAGCTCTCGTGGTTTACACGGAAGCGTATTCTGGACTATCTAGTGAGGAGCTCGGGGGTGGTTTCTCTAGACGGCTTGGCATCTTGTGCAAATACAATTAAAACATGTCGGGGTAATTCAAGTCCGCAGTATGTAAGTAGTATAGCTACTACATTTACTATATATCAATTTTAAAATACTGCTAAAATGTCATTTACATTTTAACAATAGTTTAAAAGAAAATCGAATATAATACATTTATTCTAAAAATTAATTTCTTTCTTTAGTTCTTCTATACAGTGGTTGCTTTATCACTCCTCAGCCCTGATGCTGCGCTGTAGGGTATGTTCTACCGTATTAACTTATGGAACTCGGCAGCGCGTTTTAGCTGTATATTGTATCTTATCTTTGTCGTGATCTTTTTAAACCGATCTGCTCGGTTTGCTAGGTTCGTCTCCGCTTTTTGAATGCTGACAGTGTCATAGTATAGAGTATGTTACTTATTATTCACACGCTATTTAAGTCAAAGCAGAAACAGCAACGAAGTCTAGTAAGACTTAACATTCAATCAGTTTAACAAAAGTTATATCTTTTCAACAAATTTATCCATCGACGTTTCAAATATAAATAGGTTGGTAAGTTCAGTCTGTGTCCTGAAAAGCAGCAAATAATACTTTCGATGCACACTCATCCACGTCAATGTCTTCAAGTTTCACTACATTCCCTTCAGCATCATCCGCCCCCTCCATCACTACTGTTCCAGGCATTACCTTCACATCACCAAATACCCCTTGTTGTAATGGAATCTGGGCCCCGACGTCCTTATACAGCTCCTTTCGAAAAACATTATGAAGCTTAACCCCCCTCACACGCACTGAAAAGACTCTTTCTCCAAAGGCCATAAATCGGGACAGTAGCTCTTTACTGGTCTCCTTTGTGACCTGAATCGAAGGGTTGGCCAGATCGAACGGCAATGGCGGCGCTCCAAAGGCCATGGCTGCCTCCTGTATAGGTACCTGAAGGTGAGCCTTACCCCCGCTTGATGACCTAGTAGAGGAGCCGAATTGCGTGTTGAGACAGGTCTTCACGCCCACAATCATATAAGCGCGCTGCCTGGACTGGTTCTTCAAAAGCTTCACTATGTCGCCTTTGTGGGCTTTCATTAAGGCATCGAAGACCTGTTGGTGCTGCCTCAGTGTACGTGTGATAACTGTTCGGGCTCGGAAACTTTCGGACATCTCCTCCGAGTTTGTTGAAGAAATTCCAAGTATCTGCGCCAGTCGGACCTTGGCGTCTTTGCTCTTGGTTGTAGCAAGAAAGCCGTTGACATCGTTGCTTGTTACCTCCATAGGTTCGAGGTTTGGCAGATCGTTGATTACTTCTCGAGGATCGTGAGGAACATATTCTTCAAGTAGATCGTCTACATCAGCGACAATCCTTCCGAGCAGACAAGGTGCTTCCTCTCCGTCAAGTATTGATGAAGGGTGAAGCACTCCCCATGCCGAGCCCGGCTTGCGTCGTGATAGCATTTTATGTCTTGGCTTATTCCTGAGTGAGAAGGCGTAATGGTATGTTTTGCCTGAGTGCTTCTACTCGGGGTCTGCTAGTGACACATCTGGTGATAAGATGCCCGGCAATGCGTACTCAATAAAACGACACTTTTGATCATACGAACGCCTGAGTGCTTCATTGGCTGTTTTATATGTACATTGCTGTTAATAGGCAACTTGAGATACATAGACACTACCTCCGCCATAAGACGGAGAGCATCCGCTGCCTTTCCGCCCTTGACCGGAGAGGACAGGGAGTATTACACTCCGTCGCACGGCGAAATACTGCCCTCCGTTATGCCGCGGATTCCCTGAAGATAAAGTTTCCATCATGAATTACACTTTTCAAGCACTATGACTCCAATGCTCACACGATACCTTCTTTCTTGCCTGATCTTGCCCTAATATTGAGGTTTCGGCTGATTACAGTAGATTCAACCAAATGCTATAACCTGAGCTCCCACCATGTAAGCCCAATACTAGTGCCTTGCGTCATCTTGATTAATGCATTTAGTCTGGCTGAGCTATTGCGTTCATGTCGGTACTGATCGGCAAATTTCAAGTCTGCCACATGTCTCCGCCATCGCTATCATGGTACAGTGCCGCTGAGGATCCTCATTGGGGTATGCGTCTGAAGGCCTTTGTCTGGTCGAGGTCTTACAGCTGAACTACATAAGGTTGGAGTCTGTGTTTTGCGTTCTAGGTAGGCATGTGCCTTATCGCCATCTTACACCACATCGCTGACTATCCCTCTCCCATAATAACGTTGTGGGATACCGAGGATCAAGCCTAGTCGAAGAGACAGATCGGCATCACTGCACAATGGGGACCATCTCTGACCAACTCGAGCTAAGTCTCGTAGAGAGGCATTATAATGCTGACTCGCAAGAATGGACTGTCACCCTCAGAAGCTCAGATGATCATCCCTCAACGACCGTCACTATCAAAAATCCCATAGACAAAGATGAAGAAGAACAAATTCGATGGTATGTTGAGGATTATGCTTTGGAAGACCCCTATAGGATCGGCCGCGCACAGGAAGCGATAGCACTGCTCAAACGATATGGAAATGATCTTGCCCAGACACTTCAACCTGCGATAATGGATATAATATCATCTACTTTGAAAGTCGACATTAACATCGGAACCATCCGACTTGAAGTTGTTAGCCGAAGTTCGGCATCCAAGGTTCAACAACTCCATTGGGAGCTTCTGGAATTCGCAGATTGGGATTTTTAGGCCAAGATTAAATTCTTTGTCACAAGACGTATTGTCACATCAGGTAACGATTCCTTCGGGACAGACATTGGTTCGGAGCAGAATATTCGCATTCTTCTTATTTCGGCTCGTCCAAAGGTCGACAGGGATGTTGACTACCGGCTCATATCGCGGCATCTAGTTGATCTCACTCATTCACCACCACTGAAGGGCCATTGCACTATTGACTTTGTGCGTCCGGGCTCATGGTTGTTTGTTGATAATCACCTGCAGAGCTATCCACCAGGATACTGCTCTATTGTCCACTTCGATGTCCATGGATCTATAGATGAGAACCAGTATGCTTTCCCCCTCAAGCAGAGCATGCACAGCCTAATACCAATCATCACTCTAGACCTTATCTTCATTTCAGCCCATTGATCCCAGAGCTTCCTTTGTGGGACGAAGAGAAAGCGTCAACCATTGCTGAGCAGCTACAAGTAGCCAAAGTTTACATGGTGATTTTAAACGCATGCAACTCAGCCAATGCCCAGCATACTCACAGTAACCTCGCCGAGATATTTGTCCATGCAGGTATAGGGACTGTTGTTACCATGTCCTATTCTGTGCTAGCTGAGAGTGCAAAGATTTTCGTCGGGCAGTTCTATGAGAGCTTTCTTGTCGAGCATCTCGACGCTGACCTCGCGGCGCATGCGGCACGCCGCGCCATTGAAACGAATTGTCTTCGACGAGGCGCCTTTGCTACGAGATCACCCGGGATGGGCCAGATACTCAGGCACTATTCAACAGTGTCTGGAACTCGGTCCGGCAGGCGTGCGTTGAGGTAATCGTATTCTCGTTCCTATTACTGAGTTTCTCCTGGATTATAGTGTGCCTGCGCTTCCCCCCTGGATGTAGACGGGGGGCGTCTAGATCAGGAGATTCCTCGGAATAAGATGCGAAGGTTGTCTTTATTGGGTTATAAATCTAACGACTAAGATCTTGCATTAAAAAGCCTTGTTCAGATCATCAGCTGATAACCGCTGACCCTCGCCAGCCGACACGCGCTCAAACTGACGTGGGCCGAATGTCTCCACATCAGGAACAAGATCAAACTTTTCTATGTCCATGACCTTATCCCAGTTATCCCGAACGGTTTCAATAGTCCAATCCACATCTCGCGAGCCAAGATAACCACCTGTTTCTCCAATGAAAATTCGAGACATGAGCCTCCCACCGAAATTGAAGTTCTCTCCGTTGACGTTGGAGTCCTCATGCGCAAGCCACAGAACTGGTGGGGCATTTTCCACGGCCGGCATGTAATTTCGCATGAAAGTGAGCATATCTTGGTCCTGGATATGCTTCGCCGCCAGGTCGGTGAGACCCGAAGGGCAAACCGAGTTGACCAAAATATTGTGATGCTTTCCATCACTTGCAAGAGCCCTTGCCAATCCAAGAAGCCCCATCTTCGCGGTTCCATAACTGATATGGGTCGGCATTCCGAACATCATGCCAGAAAGCATCATTACAACTCTTCCGAACTGTTGCTTTTTCATATGAGGCCATGCAGCCTTGGTGATGTTGAAAGCTCCACCGATATGGACATTGAGCATCTTCCAAAAGGATTCATGCGTAACTTGTTCGATGGTGAGAGACTCGCTGATACCTGCGTTGTTGATAATAATGTCGATGCGTCCATACGCATCGATGGTTTTTGCGATAATGCTTTCAGCTACATTATTGTCCGAAATGTCTCCAACGCATGCAATTGCCTTGCCGCCGGCTTTCGTGATGTCATCGACTGTTTGCTGTGTGGTGGCAGGAGTTATGCTATTGACAGCAACAGAAGCTCCCAACTGGGCAAGAAGAAGGGCGTACTCCCGCCCGAGGCCTCGGCCAGAGCCTGTGACGATAGCAACGCGCCCATCGAAACGAAGTGGACTTGGCGACACCATGTTGAGAATGGGGATATTTGAGTGAGTGCAAGGGCTCAGGTACTAGTGGTGAAAGGTGTTGGTATATTGAATTATGATGTTAAACTGTACCATATCGAGATGAAAGCTGAGGTAGAGTGACCGTATATATATATATATATATATATTGTGATGCGGACATGGTGCCATGGATGGCACGTTGTCCCGACAGGAATGTCAGAAGGCATACTGTATCGACTCAGCAAAGTCCGTCGTAGAGGTGGAGCATTTCTTTCTATGAATAGTGGCACTAAACCTAGTACAGGAAGGGTTTGATTGATCATAATCTCCACAGCCCCGACCGACTTTACTAACATGCGGACTTGGGCATGTTTGTTTGCGGAGTTTGTATTATACCTCATAAATTCATACCTGTCGTAAACCCTACATAAGCCGATCACTGACCCGATGGTCCGCAATCTATTTACCATACGGGGTCGGCATTTGCCATCAAAGGCTCGAGCTTCAGGGGTGTAACCTAGCGCTGCAGTCAATTAAAGTTCAAGTAACGCTAAGGCCAAATACGACAATACGACTGCAGAACTTGATCAAGGTCGATACAAACATCTCAAGTTATCCAATTAAAGCCACGTTCTTGCATTAGCGTAACATGAACTTATTGACCGCCGCGCTGGTGTACCCCTCCCGGAGTGCCGGGCTTCTTTACACTCCGGTAGCCCCGTATGTCCGAAAACTGCAATTGTGGGTCAAGAGGGTATAAGGTCTACACATCCTCGAGGATCCTTTTGGACAGGCACTGAGTGTCACGTGCAACCATAGATGCTTTAAGATTGTAACCAAAATGGTAAAACCTCTAAGGGCAGAATTTAACAGAACACAAGAGGAATATAGGCTCCCGAGGTCGGTGGGACTCGGTTTGAGAACATCTATCTATTTTATGCATGCGATGTTCCCTCGCATATTTACACGTATTTCTTCGAACCTCAAGCAGACCTTTCCACTGTTCTTGCCTATGCGGACGAGATACGAAATTACTTCAGTGATTTCGCTGCTAAGTACGACTTGTTGAAACATGTTCAGACTCAGCACCGCGTCACGGAGGCTTCGTGGAATCCATCAAAAAGTCAATGGTATATAGCAATCACCAACTTGCAGTCTCGGACAATTATGCATGACTGGTGCCGTATCCTGGCTCACACAACCGGCTACTTGAACGAACCGGCCATCTGTGCCAGGGATCGAGGAGTTTCAGGGAGCTAAGCTGCACAGCGCGGAATAGGACAACAATGTCTCTCTTGAAGGCAGGGATGTCCTGTTGATAACTTCCGACCCAACTGGGGTAAGTCTTCCATCACAAAGCTCGGGTCGACACTACACTACTTGGAGGCTATGCGCCCTGTTATTCTTTATAGCCATACTCCTAACAGGGTCAACCATGGCAAAGCCGACCTACACGTTCTCGATGAGCAGGGGGTAGTCCTAGTCATTCAAGTCAGCAGCGTTAACCCCTCCGCAATCGACAATTCGTTTCAGATCAACGTGTTACCAAACATCATATCATCCATGTCATGCAGGTTCCCGAGTTAGGTAGCTCGACAGTGACATTGCATAACATGTCAGCAAATTGAGCCGTTGTCAGGCGGAGTGGCCCGTTCCGCTAAGATCGCCCCGAGGATCGACGATTCGGAGGTTAGGAAACTTTCTGCTTTATTATAGATCTTCGCTGTAAGCGGGCGACCTTGGACGCTACCTAATCTAACATCTACAAATCAATGTGTTAATTCCAACTGCAGCGCCTTGTTTGCTGTTTGCATGACATTGAAATGAACCCAAAACAGTAAGATCTACATGGTGGGATGCGGATAAGCAGCCCAAGGCAGAGTTCCAAGGTAAGGCATTCTGGGATTGACTTGTAATCTTTGTCAGGCAGCACTGCATTGTTACCAGGGTGGGCTATTGGCTCACCTGCAACTTCCCCTCCTTTTGTTTATTTATCATCTTCTTCCTCACTCCTACACCTATTTATCTTCTTGAAAATACTTTTTGCTTGTAGTGAGAGTATCAGGAGCTCTAAATTTATCTCAGTCCCCAATCTCACAAGTATGAATTTCACTCAAATGAAACGCCCACGGTCAGGCTCAAGCGATGAACGGCCAAGAAAGTCACCAAAGGCAAAGTCAATGCTCAATCGTCTTTGTTCAGACTGCATGAAAATACCCTGGTCTTCATTGGCCCAAAGTTCAAAGAACAACCGATCAGTGGGTAACTTCGAGGTCACGAAAATTACTAAGTCTCACTATGAGCAGCTGCAGTCATCTCCTTGTGAAGTCTGCCAGCTGCTCGCTTTTTTGAAAAGCTCAGAGTTAGACTCTTCGTCGTGCGCTTTAAGAGCTATCGGTCTGCGCAAGCTCTCTAAGACCCCCGCAAATCTTTTACAGCCGGACACGCCCATTCTATCTATTGTTTCTGAAAACAGCCAGACACCGTCTGAACGAAAGCAACTTGGCCATGCGATAGCATTTGAGCCATCACCTCAAGCACCCTCTTTCCTTGAAACTCAACGTTTCGATCATAAGAACTTCAATCTTGGATTGATCACAAAGTGGATGAACGACTGTGTTGACAATCATCCGGAGTGCGAGCAAGGCACTCGCTCTTCAACCCATACTTTGGAAGTCATCGATTGCAAAAAAACGAAAGACAAAAACCCAGAGAAACCTGAACTTGTAGATCTACCGGACGATTGCACATATGCTGCATTGTCGTATGTGTGGGGGGATGTCAATAATAAATTTCCTCAAGTTGTGAAAGACAGTATCACAGTGGCTTTGCAACTCAACTGCGAATATTTATGGGTCGACCGCCACGTATGTGAGATGAACGCAGAATGACAGAGGCTAATTATTTGCAGTGTATTCCTCAGGAAGATAAAGATTCCAAAAGCCGGGACAAAAAGCAGGAACTGTCAAACATGATGGGCGACATTTATTCACAAGCAAAATTTACGATAGTGGCCGCTGCTGGGCAAGACTGTAACTATGGTCTGGTTGGTGTTACTCGTCCTCGCAAACCCGAGCCGCGATATGCTCACGTTCCTGGTGCAAGGCTGACTTATCTTGGTACACCTCCTGCGGAGAAGATACGGTCAACCTTGTGGGCTTCCCGTGGTTGGACTTATCAGGAAGGGTTTCTGTCGCACAGACGGATTTTCTTTACTGATGAACAAGTTATGTTTCAGTGCAACACTATGACTTATCTTGAGTCATTTGAAAAACCCATGAGCGTCCTACACAAGCGTAACGAGCCGGAAGGAAGGAAGAACCCTTACCTTGTGGATATTGAGCCTATTAGCTTAGCTCGCAGGGACATTGGGAAGCATATGGAGGAGTTCAGCAACAGGAATCTTACAAAAGACAGCGATACTCTGAAAGCATTTTCAGGGATACTCAGTTACTTTTGGAACAAGGACGGACTTTTACACTTGCATGGAAACCCAATTCCTGTCAAGAAAGAGAAGGGTCATCTGATCAATGCTTGGTATCATACTAAACCCGGAGCTAGAAATTCCAATTTCCCCAGCTGGTCTTGGACGGGCTGGAAAGGCGAGATCAAACCGACCACTCGCGACTATCCGGATTATGACCTCCGATTGTTTGAATCCAAAACGACCAGTTGCGAAAGTTTGGATGATGGACTTCGATCATTCAAACCGGAACATCCAATCTTACTCGATGATTACAAAAGGGCATGCAGCATAAATCCTCCACCAAAAATGGAGCCCGTCATCGAACTGAGAGGGATGATGACAAAGATGTCGTTCCGACTTATCAAGTGGGACTCAGAGACAGTTGATCCAGGCAAAGGAGACGACAAAACAACGATGCAAGATGGCGCCTGGGCTATACTCCCCTGGACCAGAGATATTACATACTACTCATTTTTATACCTCGACAACGAGGCGCTGACAGGAATTTGTCAGTTTCAGCTTCCAGTCATGGTGTTACAATCGGGGGAAAGATCACCAGAGCGCCACATTGTCATACTTGTTTTAAGGGAAAAGGGTGGTCGTTATGAACGGGTTGGAATGGTTATCTTATGGCGCAAGAACAGGGAAGTAAAAGCAAAGCTAACTATGCAGCGAGACAAGAGGAGCGGAAAGTGGGAAGAGCCAGCATCAATACACAAGCTCCAAGAATTTACCTGGTGGGAGAAGCTGAAGCGTGAAAGCATTCTATTACAATAGGACAGTCGATGGAAACATATTATCTTATTAAGTTGTATCTAGGGGTGAAAGAGTCGAGTAGGAACGCATGGTGCTCGAGTCGAAAGCAGTATGTTATTTTATGTTATTTCTATTAGTTACGTCTCCACGTCATTAAGTCCCAGTACATCCCGTGCCAGGCCGACAGAATACCATGCAAGCTTCAAGCCATAGACGTCTCGAATCATATCAAGCCTCATCTTACAAAGTGCTATCTGTTGAGGTGTGCTATGCATACTTGCAATCGCAACTGAAAGCGGCCAAACCATATGATACATAACAGCTATCTGCCGTTTTGGCTGGGCAAGAGGCCGTCCTCTCGCATCAACTTCGCCAAAGACATATGGCAACGCCTGGCAGAATACGTGAATCGTCTTCTTGAGCGCCATATCAGAGATACCAGCCGTAGTTTCAGCCAATTTCTTTTCTTGAGGATCCAACGGGCCAAGCCCCAGCAATAAAATCGAGCATTTATGAACCATTGAAAAGAAGACAATCATGCACGACGAAAAGAAGCACCACGTGCAAGCTGTCCACTGTGAATCGAATGCAGCAATAGTTTGGCCCTCGGGGCGTTTTTCAGTCGTTTCTTGCGGCGGCATGGTCTCTTCCTCGGCCGACGCGAGTCCCTGCGCTATTGCCAAGGCTTGTTGAAGGACTTTTACGAGCATGATTTGTTTGATGGGTGGTGGATCGTCTGAAGTTGTGATTTGCCTGGCGGCCCTGTAAAAGTCCCCACAGTGCCCAACGACCACGGCCAGGCGCATAACAGGGCTCGTCATGTCCACCTGGGATTCGGGAATGACTAGGCATTTCATAGGCTGTGGAGACATAAGTGATGGGACTTGCTGATCCTTTTGTTAGCATATATGTCGTCTGTTAAGGACAAGGTTTGGTATGATATGTCCAGGAAAGATGTGATCTACTTACCAAATGGACAAAGATCCAACCATATAGCGATGATGAAATGTTGCTTAGTACTTTCTGTCCGACGCGTTCAAACAACATTGCGATGCCTTTCATGTGCACAGTTTTAATGTCTTGACCTTGACATTCCAAATCCTCCACGTTGTTAGTGACGTACGTCGCCAGGGTGATTAACTTACCTCAATGATACCCAAGAGCATAAGAGACGTCAGTGTCTCCTCCTTTAGTGATTCTCTATTTGCCACAGAGAGGTCTCTGTTGACAGAGTGCAAAGCAACCCCATAGTACTTCTTTGCTGTAATGTACAGCGTTGAAGATTTATAGTGTCGCGAAAGTGACAGGTATGCTACTGCAAGTGTAGTCGGACGTATACATGAAGTACGGTCGGAATTCCTGTACATGCCCTCTAGGAAGTCGAGATGGCCTCGTAAGACCCCTGGAGCAGGACGAACACAGTATTCGTGCAGAAAGAAAGTCAGGGATTCCTCTTCCAGAGAAGGCTGTGGCTGGCGAAGGACGGGATTGATAAACACTGGGCTTTTGAACCGAATGATCGTCCCTCCTTTGCCACCTTCCTTGTGCCCTTCGTTAATTTCGAATGTACCAGTTGAGCCACCAGGTTTCTCGCGCTCAAGGGTTTCGCCAGGCTTCCCGTAGTATCGAACGGCCAATGGGCGGTCGTAGCCTGGACAAGGAGCCTTGTATTTCTCGCATCGTTCACATCCGGGCCGTCTTCCATCACACTGCCAAGAAGGTTAATATCAGATCATGCAGGGGGACCAATACGGGTTGATCTGTGCGTTGACGTGCCTTGACTCTTCTCTTTCTGCAGCGGGTACAGCCGCGACTCAGTGTGCCTGGGAAGACCATGATTGGTGCTAATATTAGGGTTTATGTGTGAAATGTGAAACGCCGACGGCAATAATGTCAATCAACAATTCCCAGTGACGCTTTGACCCAACTGTTGACGTACTTTTCTTGTTGGTCCGAGTTTAGTTTTTCACCGGTTCACCGGTTTAGCTGAAGAGGTGGGGAAAGATTGTGTGAGTCAGCAAATGCAGTGCTTTGATTGATGGAGATAAGATCACGTGGTCCACCGGTCAGTCGTTTAGATAACGCGGCATTTACAACTCGATTTGCTCGCAAAACCATACTCTTTTGGATCGATTTACGCATGAGTGTGGCTGTTGACCCGCTACGCCCAACTTACCACTCCACCAGCCACAACTTACCCTAAGTCGATTTGATTGTTGGATCCGTGATGGCATCGCGTCGCGATTTGTACAATTGGTAGGGTGTGCTGGTCTCTTGTTTGAGTGTTCAAGCTGGTTTCCGCGATATGCAATGCTTGTTCTAGTATTCTTAGTGTGAGGAACTAATTGGGGTGAATTCATAAGAGGTTTAATTCAATTGGAATCAGGAGCAATTTCATATAATAGCATACAACAATCGAAGATACACCAAGGAATCATCTCATGCATCGACACATATCTATGTTGAGCACGGATGCCAAAGAACGATTTATCATCATCGTCACGAAATAACTCGTCGTTGGATCTTGGCATCTGGGCACGTGGTTCATGTGTTGTGAGTGAAACGCTGATGTCACATCGCGCTCGGAAATACGGTTATAGTACACACGGATAGGCGCAAGTCATCGGCGAATTTTCGTCCTATTACAGTCCAATTGGCGAAGCGACAATCTCAACGGTCAACCACATGGCACAGCTGCTTCCTCCAGGCAGGAATCGTTAGATGTCAACTCCCGCCGATTTCGCACAGACCTACCCCACGCTGTATGAGTCTCATATCTTCAGATCCGATGTTCCGTACGGACCGGACTGTCGGTGACGCAGATGATGGAGCCTTATCTGGCGGGGAATTGATAAGACAACGGATGAGACAACGAATGCAACCACAACCCACCGGCTAAGTACAAGATCTCGCTACCATATCTATGCCCGCATATAAACGAGATAAGAAACACTTCCGATCTGATATCTGACCAATCCAAACATTGTTTCTTTGAGAGTCCGGCGTACGGCATATTTGATCGGAGAAAAAATGCCTATCATCCTTCGCCTATCGGGCGACATGCCATATCTCTCCTAGATTATCCTATTTGGGAACTCACATCTGAACAGAGGACCTGCTTTGGACTCTATCTAACACATCCGTAGATCTGCTTCAGATTGGCGTCGTTTATAAGAGTGACAGTATACTGCTTGGCATACCCAGAAAGGCTCTGTACCTTCACCATAATCTTCGCCATGAAGTACTCATTCACAACCCTCGCCTTGAGCGTAGGCAGCACATTTGCCACTTCTTTTCCCGTTCACATCGAGACTCGTGAGCCACTTACTTCTCACTTGGCGAATGTCCACATTAGATTTGCCCAGCCAATACATGAGTCTTTGACGTTCACGTATGGCTCTTGCACCAGCGATTCCCAATCTGATGCTCATCACACTATCGCTACGACGGAAAGTGTGCGTTTATCTCGGTTGGCCTGGGCTATCCCTGTTGGTACTCATGACAAAGGATGTATCTCTGCATGGAAACGCGATGGTAGCCTCGCTGGACGGAGCGACATTCAGAAACTTCATCGCATAAAGAGAAGAGCGCCTCAAAAGAGAGACAAGGGTAAGCTGATCTTGATCTCATTCGGAACTTGACCTCTAATAGAGACGTAGACTCGATAATTATGACTGAAGAAAATGGCTTCGACGTCCTGGGTCCATGGTTCGACGGCGTCGCCCACCTGACCAAGACCAACATCACCTCTGTCGACGAAGAAGCAGCAAAGTCCAGACAAATCGCAATCGTCGGGGCAGGTATGTCCGGACTGATGACATACTTGGTCCTCTCCCAAGCAGGCATGACCAATATCAGCATCATCGAAGCCAGCCAGCGTCTCGGTGGTCGAGTCCACACAGAGTATCTGTCCGGCGGTCCTTTTGACTACTCTTACCAAGAGATGGGACCTATGCGCTTTCCTGCAACGTATAAAAGTCCTGAAACTAATGAGACGATGAATATCACTGATCATCAGCTTGTGTTCCAACTTGCGGATGAGATGAATAATCTCAATAAGCATGACAAGAATCTAAGTGTTGACTTCATCCCTTGGATTCAATCTAATCCCAATGGTCTGTCATACAAGAATGAGTTCAAGCTTCCCAACGGTATGCCTCCCACTGTTGCACAGATTGCGAAGAATGCTTCTCTGGGTGTCAAAACCACGCTCAGCGAAGAAAATCAGGATCTGCAAGCAAAGGTCAATGCCTACATGCCCGGCTCGGAGTTCAGCACTCTTATGGCAAAGAACATGTTCAAAGCCCACAAACAATGGCTTGAAACTGGCCTCAATGGTCTCGGGGGTGATCAGTGGTCTGAGTACGCTTTTATGGTGCACCATCTCAACCATCTCAAGGCCAGCCTGAACAGCACTGATGTTCTTGGTGACTGGTCTGCGGCTACATTCTGGGACTCACTTTATGAAGGACTGTACTTTTCTGCAGCGAGCTACAAGACCATCGACGGAGGTCTCAACAGACTACCGCTCTCATTCCATCCTCTCGTTGACGACATTACTACCATGGGTCGTAAGATCGAGCGTGTCAGATACAGCGACTCAACAGATAAAGTCACACTTCAGTGGCGGAAGCAGTACAACGACACCGAATTCCAGGATTCGACATTCGACTACGCTGTCATTGCAGTCCCTTTCTCCATCGTTCGTCGTTGGCGACTACCTAGTCTTCCACCCACCATATCCAACGCCATCAAGGGTTTGACATACAGTTCCGCCTGTAAAGTTGCCCTCGAATTCTCGGAGCGTTTTTGGGAGCACTACGAGAATCCCATCTATGGAGGATGTAGTACTACCAGTGATATCCCCGGTATAGGATCCATCTGCTACCCATCCTACAACATAAACGGTACTGGTCCTGCTACTATTCTGGCTAGTTACCAGAGCGGCGACATGGGTGTCCGTTTGGCCAGTATGTCCGAGGAAGAGCATGTCCAGATGGTTTTCGATGCAATGGTTGATATCCACGGTGAGCAGATCAGGGAGTTGTATACTGGCAAGTTTAACAGAAAGTGTTGGGCTCTTGATCCTCTTCAATCTGGAAGTTGGGCTAGTCCTACGGCTGGACAGCATCAGCTTTACATTCCCGAGTACTTCAAGACTTATAACAAGGTAAGACTCTTCAACTTTCTATGAGGCTTTGGCTAATCACTCGGTGTAGATGATTTTCGTGGGCGAGCATACGTCTTACACTCATGCTTGGATCGCCTCTGCACTAGACTCTGGCATTCGTGGCGCGGTACAGCTTTTGTTAGGTATGCATGCATCACATGGGGCTGGTCGAATGATTGCTAACTGCGTGACAGAACTCGGCCTTATTGATGAGGCGAAACAAGCCGTTGATAAGTGG
The DNA here is from genome assembly GCA_004367155.1 of Fusarium clavum. Taxonomy (NCBI): domain Eukaryota; kingdom Fungi; phylum Ascomycota; class Sordariomycetes; order Hypocreales; family Nectriaceae; genus Fusarium; species Fusarium clavum. The sequence goes on along the minus strand of QGEC01000161.1, from coordinate 79,342 downwards.
ATGGCGAGATGGATTGAAGTGGTAAGTCTACTTCACCTCTCCCCATGACAGATGCTGATGCTAACCCTCCTTAGTAAATGCCCCAACACTCACAACGCCATGATAGAGCTGACACCTCCTCCATTACATGATGGAAGCAACGTGGCTGAGGATCGGATGTATATAATTAGATATAAATTATTAAGTAAAATATGTTCTGAACTATCACGCTAAGAATGCAATCAATACTTGAAACCACCCATCCTCTCCCTCAAAGTACCCTCAGGATCAGCCTCAAGCTGCAGTTGCTTAAACTTGGCATAATCCTTATAAGTCCCAGTAACATTCTGATCATACATAGCATCATTCATAAAAAGAGGAAGGTAAGCATCAGCAGGCTCTCCGTTCTTCTCCATCCACTCAGGCAACTTCTCCTCAATCCAATCAGACAGATCTCTGGAGAACTGACGAACCATGTTATCGAATCTCTTCTCAACCCAAGCGCACTGGATTTCGAGAAGGACGCGGTCAGGATCGCTGGCTGTGAAACCGATTGCGTTTCCGCCGCGTGCTTCGGTATTCTTGCCGATGGCTGCGGGGAGGGGTTGGAAGTCTACGGAGCACTGGGAGGCGAGGCCGCGGAGGCGCTTGAAGTAGTCTTTTGTGATTTCGACCCACTTGTCGGTGATTTGTTTGTAGACTGTTGAGTCTTTGGGGAAGTAAGGAATAGTTGCAGTTCGGAAAGAGATTCTCGAGTTCAAAAGAGAAACTCCAGCTCCATTGGACTTGAGCAGCTCAGGGTAAGATTGGGTCTTGGTAGTCGAAAGAGTGGACTTGATCTTCAAGAAGTCGGCAAAAGGACCAGTAGTCGGGGGCTTCTCGCCGTCGTAGAAGTAAAACATGAGGTTGATTCTGCTACTTCCGGTGAGAATCAAGCTGGTGGTGATGATAGCGGCCTTGGGGTCTTCGTTGCTGTAGGGGATGAACTTGTGCATGGCTTCGTAGAGTTCATCTGTCTTGGACTCGTCGTATGTGCGGATGCCGCCCCAGACCTTGCCGATGGGGTAGGCCTTGACGGTGAACTTTGTGACAATGCCTGGGACGGTTAGATATGATATTGGAGATGGGAGTTGGGAACTTACCGAACTGGCTGCCACTTCCTCTCAGGGCAACGGCAAGATCGGGCTGGGACTCGGCGTCGATGTTGACGATGGTACCGTTGTGGTTGACCATCTCCCAAGAGACGATGTTCTATAATCATTGTCAGCAATATCACGATAACATGGATCGGGAAACATACATCAGCAGCCAAACCATACTGAGCACTCAAGAAAGAGATTCCACCCTGGGTCAAAAGACCACCAACACCAACCAACCCCAATCGTCCTCCAGCCATAGTAACACCATCCTTGTTCAGCGCAGAGATAACATCATTCCACTCGCCACCAGGCTTAACATATGCAAGCTTCTTCTCAGCATCATATGTCGCGCCAACCATCTCACTCAAAGAGATAAGCACACCATCTCCAGCAGTTGCATGGTTAGGATTGGGGTCATGGCCACCGCTCTTAGCAGCGAACTTGACGTCGGGGTACTTGTTCAAGATGGTGACGGCTGTGGAAACATCTTCTGCTGATTTGGCACTGATGACACAGGCGGGCTTGATCTCGCGGAGAGCTGTGGACCAGTAGCCCGAAGACTCGGAGTTGAAGTTGATTGTGTAGGGGAAAGAGACTTTCTTGCCGAGACTTTTGGAGATCTCATTGCAGGCTTTGGTGGTTGACTCGCTTGGTGCAGCGAGGGCTGGAGCAGCCACGAGGGAAGAAATGAGCAGGTGTTTTAGATACATCTTGAACAAAAAGAGGGAATAATGGTTGAATTGTATGTTAAGAAACTCTAAATTGAGCGAGTCCATTATGATTTATATAGTGATCGACTTGTAGCTGAACTGTCAGTTTTGACACGGACCACTGCAGCTCTCCGGCCGGCAGTTGGACAGAGCGCGTTTCTATTCGTGCTCGTTCGACCTGAACTCGTATCGAGCACTGATCACCGTGAACTCATTTTGCAGCGGGGGCAGAAATTGACATGTCTCTTGGCATCTGAAACTTCAGTTGTGGACTTGGCATTGTTTTTTCTTTTTGCCTCCGAGACAATACGCCGGGTTGCAGATTCTAGAGGTCAAATACTTTCCATTATTCTCTTATTGTCTCTTGCGTGAATCAATAGATATCACCTACTCTACTCGCGCGCTTGAAGAGAGAACAGAATAAACCGTTTCCAAGATCAGGAACTTGCTTCAACGGTAATCTCCACAATCTCCACGGCCCACGCGACAGCCCTTAATCATATCATCTCTAATCCCTGTCTCGGGAAACGCGAATCGCCAAGCTAACCAATTAAAGTGGTTGTTTCACGCTAAAACGAGTCATGCGAAACAATTCAACGTTGGGTTAGCTTGCGAGCTGCTTACCCTAATCTTTAATTCCTTCCGGTGAGTCTATGCGAGATGTGCCATATTAAATGGTTCGAGTGCCCAGACGGGGTTTTGAAACAGATAGCTCAGGTCGATCATTCAGCTCTGCCCAAGAATAGATTGACAGCTTGACAGTGAACGGTCGGGGATAAACAGGTGAGGTTTTAAAATGACAAGACACGTAATGGAATGGAGTCGTGTAGAAAAAAGCAATTTTCAAAGTTAATTCGTATTGAGCTTGGGTTGCGAATGTAACAGTGATGACTAATTTCTAGACCATGGTAACTGTCGCGAGCTCGTCCAAGAGTACCCACAGATACCGTGTTTCCATGTCTACACAAGGAGCCGCATTTATCCCCGGATGACAGGACAAGATAAACCAAGAAAGATGCTTCATCATCCTCACTTATAACACAACGCTAACAGAGCTCACTTTGATGTTACCCATAAGATTATATCAAATTGCACCTTAACCGACACGGTAATCTCATTTATTAACGAGCCTGGAGTGAAAGATTTGGTCAATTTATGATGTAATGGGAAAAGAAAATTATAATCCGGACAAGTTACCGAGGTAATCGTCGAAAGGCGTAGAGACCCTTATAACATGGACGGTAGATAGTAAGAAAGAAGCATGAATTGCGGTCGGGATAAACTTGGATATCCAGCGTTCGATCTCTTCACATGCCAGGGTTGATCAGGGCTGGGGATAGATCATTATCAAGCGTATACCACTGCAGCTCTGTGACTCTCCGCTACCCCAATCCGCTATCAAAATCCAACTTCACCCTGTAGCCAACACAGACAGCGATAATCTGCTTAGTGAGCCATCATAGCTAATTTCAAAACAGTGTCTCCAACCAAGCCAACTGCAATTGAAACGTTACCTACGCAGGAAATTGCAGAGCCTGCCCTATCCCGCACTCAGTGTTATCGAAACCAAAAAAGAAGAAACTGTTTGAGTTATCAAGTGACAAGAACATAGCCTCCCCATCCAGTATACTGTCTGCCTGGTTATACGCAGCCTGAGCACTACGCCCATTTAACAGGTTTTGAAAGCCTGCTGTTGCGCTTGATCCCTTCTCAGGCGTAGTGTAGTATCGGAAAAAGACAGCATTATCCGACTCTTCGAGGAAGACGGCCTCAAAGTGATATATGCCAGGGCTCTCAGCCTTCCCGAGAATAAACTCAATAGTAAGTTGTGTACCGAGGTTGCCTTGAGAAAACTCGTAGACAATAGTATGTCCCTTGGTAGGGTCAAGGACAAGATCATCCCAGTATGGTAAGAATGCTCTATTGACGACGGTATCCGATGGAAGCCCTACGTTGTTAGGGTTGGTGTTTGGGGCATCCACACTTATGTAGCCATTTGTGGTAACATAGACTTGACTTTGTGAAGTTCCCGCAAGGCCCCCGTCCCATGGTACTATAATCAGGGCGAAGCTATTATCACGGTAAACGTCACCAGTAAAAACAGGAGTCGGGTTGGCCAAGGCGACTGTAGTCAGTGGACTGTTGCTATTACACTCGGTAGTCGTGGTTGGCTCCTCGGTGGTAGTCGTAAGCATCTCGGTGGTTGTAGATTCTTCAGTAGTAGCTGTAGACTCTTCGGTAATGGCTGTAGATACTTGGGATGTAGTCGCGGACTCTGTGGTCGACTCCATTGATAAAGTAGACGTAGGCTCAGACGCCAGAGTGTCTGTGGATGAGAAAGAATCTGAGGATAGTGTGATGTCGGAAGAGAAAGATTCCGACAAGGCAGTCGTTGTGTAAGAAGACAAAAGGGAACTCAAAGACTCGGAAATAATTGAAGTCTCAATTGAAGTAGTGAAGGAAAGGGGAGTTTCCGTTGAAGGAGAAGATGAAGACAAAGAAGAAAGTGTAGACTCGGGAGACGAATCTGAAGTGATCGTCGTTGCTTGGTCTGATGAAGATGAAGCGGATGATTCTGTAAGATCCAATGATTGTGTTGTCTCGGTCGCCTCAGAAGACGGGTCGGTGGACTGTGACAGCTGTGCTGTCGAAAGAGCTGTCGAAGATAAATCTTCAGGGAAGGTTGCCGTCTCGGTAGAAGCAGTATTGATCGTCTCGGCAATTGAGGAAGATTGGTTTGGCTCTCTGGTCGCGGTTTCCGCAGGATCAAGTCCAATGATTCGGCCATCCTGGCATTGCTCGACTATTGAGAGTTAGCACTGGGTTTCAACGGCATTTAACTGTAACTGACCTGCATAGACACGCAGAGAAATAGGGACACAGCCCGGTGGGCTTGATGTAAACGTGATATACACTTGCCCACCCTCTTCCACTTGACAGAATCCAGCGTTGGTGTTTGGTAACGCCCTGTTAGCAAACACAAGACGGCCAGCGACATTCGAGAACTCTCTCGTAACAGAGTCTGCAGGCGGTGTTCCCTGGCTTCGAAACTCTTTGTAGGGTTCGCCATTGTAGTAGACTGGATCTTGTAACTCAAAAAGCTGCCCATCTCCCAGACGGAAGGTACCAGCATTGGTGCAGATATCGACGTTGGTGTTATCGCTGCCGATGAAACCCCCTGGTGCTCTCTTGACGATATCCCGTTTCTCATCACCTGTTCGGGGCGATACGAAGAAGATGACTGCTTGCCCTGAGATAGCCTCGGAACTCGTAGCGGAAGCTTCGGTTGACGTTGCTGAAGTGGGTGGCAACAAGCTACCGGAACCTGTGGCTGTGGTTTCTGCCTCTTCTTGATCGCCGGTCGGGATGGCAAAATCAGAGGTAGTGAAATCAATGATGGTAGCGGGATTCTCATTGATCTCAGAAGCCTCCGTGACGGCTGATGGTGGCACCGAAGTTGACCGATTGGAGAAATAAGGTGGGACAATTCCTCTTGTCGTTGGGAAACTTGGCACTGTTGGAAATTCTGGCTCAGCAGTTTCGGCAGCCACAGCGACAAGATATGTCGATAGATAAGTGTAGCAGGCCACTCCATCGTTCCACTGAGGTTCTCCGACTAGCTCCAAACCAGCAATGGCTCTGGCGGGACCGCCAAGGGCGAGAAAGAGATACCACTTCATGGTCAAAGCCTGGATCTGTGCATTCACGAGGAAAGCTGTAGGGAAGGATTTGTTGCATTTAATGTATGATCGGTCCCAGGGAAAATGCGTTTGTCTTGGGTGGAATGTATAGTCAATCAATTAGACAACTTAAAATGAGGTTTAGCCGGTCACTCCAGTCGCCATCTGCAGGGCAATCATTATGAATCGATTTATGATGGAGGTCCAGCCAGCCACTTTACCTGTCATCTGTACGGTAATAATTATGTCTCAATTTAAGATGAGGTCCAGCCAGCCACTTCAGCCGCCATCTGTAGGGCAGAGGATGATTCAAATTCCAGTTTTCCAGGTCCTCCCTTGCATTGGCGGGCTGGAGTGTCTTCACATGATTCTCCCTTGCGAATATGGCAATCATCATTGGTCGCGGCCGTTCTATTCCGAGTCAGGCCCTAGTCCCTAATGACAGGCCAGCCTTATAGTCTTACTAAGTCTTTCATACCGTTTTGTTAGTTCGGATAGTTGCTTGGTTTCGCCTGGTTCGCGATGTCTTGTCTGTTGGTTACAACATAACAGCTACATTCTTTATGGTAAGCCGGACCTCAATAGAATTCCACATCGATTCAACAATCTCAATGCTTGTTCGTCACTAATCTTGCAAACCTCCTCACGAGCTACCTTGTTTAAATTTCAGTTATTTGTTCCTTTCTACCTGTCTTCCCTGACCCAACCTGTGGAATTGTCTTTAATGGACAATATGCTCACCATATTGTCAAGTTTAATTTAACAGGTATTGAGAATTGTCCCACCGATCTTTCAAAGCAGGGTTGGGATAGTAAGGTGGATGATGGGACGCATTGGAATATCCAAGGTTTGATGTTGTCGCATATGGGGTTCAATGTTGCGTTGAATGTGATTTTTACCCTGGCAGGGACAGTTGAAGAAGCCTGGGTTGAAGGCGAGGGATGATGGAATAGTTCCGACAATAAGTGTTGGAATTCCGTATTGTAACCCTTTATCCCACTCCGCTATCGGACCACGTGCTAGAAGGGGATTCCAACTCCGCGTCACCCCGAACTTGCCGAAGCCAACCCCCACAACCTAATTGTCTTAGTGAGCTGTCAGAGCAAATCAGATGATCTGATAAGATAATCTTAGATCACGACCTGAAAACGACAGGGTCTCGCAGCTCTGCCAAGCATCCTCTAGTCCATCTACAGCACTGGTCAAACTTATTATCGCGTGGTTACCGGGCTTGGCGTGGGATAAAGAAAATGTACTTAAATGCGCGAGACCGCAGAAGAAAGTTCCAATTGATTTTATCGCGCATTCACCATGTCTAGCGAAATCACGCCTGCGAGACGGTCTGCTTCGGCGGACAACGAGAAGTGCACGACTAATACCGAGAAGAGCACTGTTGATGCCGAGATACAGCAACATGGCGTCGCACCAACACCAACCGAGGCTATCCGTAAGCTTTGGACCAAATCCCCTCTCATGGTCGCCTTTGGCGGGTAAGCCACCATTTCCAAATTGCACACCAAGCATGCTAACCCCCAAGGTTATTTGTCATGAACTTTTGCATGGTTTTCGCGGCTTCCTCCGCCGGCGTTTACGATCCCTACGCGACAAGTCATTTCCAGGGCCATTCGCTTATCGCAACGGCTAACATTATCCATGGAATTGTTCGCATTGTTGGTTACCCTCTCATGGCAAAGGTGGCGGATGTGAGTAGAGAACGACCCCGAAATTTATGCACACACTGAGGCTGACGCCCGACAAGCACGTAGGACGACCGCAGGGATTCGCTGGTGCGGCAATTAGCATGGCCTTGGCAAACGTGCTCTACGCTGCCTGCCGGAACGTAGAGACGTATCTCGCTGGAGGCATTTTCGAGTCATTCGGAGACACATGGTGGACTATAACCGAGCAAATCTTCATCGCAGAAGTAACATCCCTCATCAATCGAGGTTTTCTCTTTACCCTTCCAGAGTCTCTAGCAGCCATTCCGACATTGTACGCCGGGACATACCTCGGCGAGCACATGCTGCTCAATTCCTCTTGGCGCTGGGGTTTCGGCATGTGGGCTGCCATAATGCCCTTCTGTGCCCTGCCTACCATAGCCATCATGATCTTCATGAAGATGAGGGCTCGCAGGAAGGGCATTGAGCAGAAGCGTACTTCGCTTCGAGCTGCTTCTGAGATCCCCGAAGGTGCATCGCTGCTCGTACAAATTAAGCAAGTCCTCTATGTACAGCTGGATATGGTTGGGGCGTTTCTTTTGCTTGGAGGTCTTGCCATGACTCTTCTTCCCTTATCCATCACAGGCAGGAGGAACACTGAGAGATGGTCTGAGCCTTCTTCGATTGTGCTTCTGATTGTCGGAGTTTTGACCTTTGTTGTCTTCTTGGTCTGGGATGGACGATATGCTAAGAAACCCATTGTTCCGTTCCGCATGATTAAGAATCGCAATGTTATTCTTGCTTGTGCTTCGGTATGCTTGATTGCTATGTCCGACTCGACGTATCGGACTTTTGCACCAAGTTTCTTGCAGGTTGCTGGTGGCTATTCCCCCGGCCACGCCGTCAGAATCGAGTAAGTCAGTGCGCTTTATCTGTAACCTATTGCTAACAATCCGGACCAGTAACGCTCGGCGAGTCGCTCTCAATCTCGGTGGTCTTGTAATTGGTCTCGCCATCAGATTCGTCAAACATACTAAGCCCTTCATAATCCTGGGCTTCATCATGGTTGCTCTGGCAAACGGCCTCCCGATTTACTTTACTAACATCGACGGAGCTCGAGTCGCCAACGAAGCTGCCTTGACTACAGGCCAAACCCTTCTTGGTCTCGGTCGCGGCTTTGCTCAAGTCCCGCTTCAAGTCGCACTTCAAGCTGCAGTCCCCGACCATGAGATCGGTATCGCGACGGCAATGTTTCTTTCATCTTCTGGATTCGGTGCCAACGTCGGGAACAGGTGAATATCCCCGGGACTAATCGGTAGACCACCAGCTAACTCGTCTTTCAGTATCGGAGGAGCTCTCTGGAACACCCTTCTCCCTCGACGTCTCCAAGCAAATCTGCCCGAAGCCGCCAAGGCTAACTCGACTGCCATCTTCCGGTCTATTGTAGTGGCCCAAGCCTACGAACCCGGATCTGAGATCAGAGACGCTATTAATCTGAGCTACCGCACAACGCAACAGACGCTGGCTATTGGGTCACTGTCGCTCTCCATTCCGCTTCTTCTAATCATGTTTTTCTTCAAGAATGTTGAGCTAGAGACGGAGGACAAGGAGAAGGATAGAATTGCGGAGGAACAACTAGCTGCTGCGGGCCAGACTGGTGAAACAGTTGACAATTCCTTGAGTAAGTCAAACGTTAAATAGCTATTTTACGTTATCTCTGAGCCTTGACCCTGGTCATACAGAGTTATATATCTGATAATATATACATGATGTTGATGCATTGGCTCCAGATGGGTCTCGTATCAACACGTCGCTCTGTACTCAGTGGATGAATCATAAGAGCAGTAGGCTACTGATGCCAAATCGATCTGTCGGATTTTTTATTACGCCAAAGGGAAGGTCGGGCGGAGGAAACCTCTCACCGATATCTGCAATGGCACACTGCACTCTCTACCCGATGCGGTAGACCAATGCGGTTTTGGCGTTGGCTTTCTAGGCTCAAGCCATACCGTAGGCTCTAGGCATTACGCTGCTTACCACACTGTGACTCTCTCCAAAACCAAAGAAAGATACTTTTTGTTCGGGTGATAGCTAGTAATGATGGCGATATGCAGAAGCCTCGAACTCGATAGAGAGATAATGAAGATCCGAAAGAGCCAAGTGGGCTTAGAATCATGGCCCTAGAGGATGATCTATGCGATTGTCTCGTGCCGGGATCAGGCGTTGAAGAGAATCTAAAGTCAGAAAGTCTATTACCACTGCCAATCACACCCCTCAATTATTGGCAATTATTGGTGGGGCTGCATTTCAGCTTCTGCATAAGGGCGGGGGGCGACAAATAACGACCCAATTACCAACAGTAGAAGAGTCATATCATCGAAAGCAAATTGCCACCAGCGCACGTGTGATGTTGACCGGAGGGACTGAGCTGTCACTGGGATTGATCAAGCATATCAAGACGAGCCCGGCAGCCCCCTGAAAGTGAATATCTAACAAGCTTGTGGGCCTTTCCGAAATTACTGATATCCACTGGGGAATTGAAAGCTATCTACCATCATTTACCACCTACCACCGGGATATAAAATTTCAACTCTAAGGCAATGCCAAATAATACACATGAAACGGCCTTGAGTGGTGATGAGCTCTATTCGGGAACGTCGCCTGCCCAAGGCTCTGATCACGAATCCAGGGATAATAATGACGACTCTGTCGACCCTGAGGAGAAAAGAGAGGATGAGATCGATTATTCCAGATATCCCTTACACAAATTAGTTCAAAAAATGGCAAAGGATAAGCCACAAGTCTCCGTAACCGACCTTGACGAGCTTCGAAGATGGCTGGACCGGAAAAATATAAAAGTTGACTTTCGACACACCAACAATAAAACAGCCCTGCACCTTGCAGCGGAGGAAGGACTGGTTGAGGCAGCTGAGATACTCATCGACGCTAAGGCCAGCCTCTCGGAGAGAGACGGCAATAAACGGCAACCGCTCCATCTAGCCTGCAGAGAGGGCCACACTGAAATGGCACGACTCCTCCTCGAAAGCGGAGCAGACATTGAGGCGGTACAATACCAAGAGGCTACTGCCCTTGATGACGCTGCCTGTTGGGGCCATCTTAAAGTTGTTGAGTTGCTTCTCGGTTCTGGCGCAAACAGCCAAGTTGTCTGTCACGATAACTGCTCTCCTCTACATAGAGCAGCCTATCAAGGCCATGATAAGATAGTCCGTGCTCTTCTTAAGGATAACCCATCAAATATTGATGCTCCTGACGGCATTGATGGTTTGACTGCGCTGCATTATGCTATCTGGAATGAGAACAGAGAAATTGTGTCCATCTTGCTTGCCAAGGGCGCGAGGCTTGACGTTCAAGATAAAGACGGCTGGACTCCTTTGATGACGGCAACGAAGCGATTCCCGGACTACATCCAGGTATTGTTAGAGAAGTCCAAAGACGAACTTGATATACCTGACAAAAAGTCATACACACCTCTGTTAGAAGCCAGTAGAAATTCTGAGCTGGGGAGTGTGCGCCTTCTGATGGATGCAGGTGCGGATTGCAGGGCTCGGGATAAATACGGCAGGACTGCGTTACATTTGGCAAGTCAGACGGGGAACCCGAGTATGGTCAGCCTGCTTTTGGAAAGTGAAAAAATCAACATAGATGCGTTAAGCAATAACTTCAACACACCACTTCACCTGGCTAGTGGTGCTATACCAGCTACCGCGAATGATGCAGATTCCGTTTCTGTATCAGATGAGCTCTTGATTTTCGAGGATGAATACGAGGAAGGCCAGTATGGTACCATAATCCGATACCTACTTGAGAATGGGGCCGACCCAAGAGCGAAAAACAGAGATGGCGAAACAGCATTGCATTATGCTGCAGCAAGCGGCGATATTAGTAGACTTGAGTCTATCATGAATAACATGAACCAAGAGGACATGAAAACACGAAATAACAAGGGTTGGACCGCCCTACACTCGGCGTTTAAAGGGAAAGACGCCAATACTGCAATGTCCAGCCTATTGCAATCAGCCAAGCTTGACACGGCTGACTTCGGGAATGACGATCGAATATGGGAGGAGGCAGTGAGATGGGCGGCAAGCGACTCTCACAATCATAGTCTTGCAAAATTGCTTTTTAAAGGGAGACCGGGGGCATCTCGTCCTGCGGTATCTAGCGATTGGAGCGCAATCGAGTGGGCGGCCCATGATCAACTGCCGGAGGTCCTTGAGCAACTGGTCGACACATCTCATGATGATGATGAGACAGAGAAGGCGTTGGAATCAGCACTGGCATTGGTCTTGGAATCAATTAGCCGATCGAGTGGCGGTGGTGTGAACGCACGCTCTGCAATGGTGCTCTCGCTGCTCATGTCCAACTCCCCTAGGCCAAATGAGCTTAAGCTACGATCCGCTCTAGAATCAGTTTTAGCCCTTATCGTGAGACCCAATAACGGAACAGTATGCGAAGAGCTTCCACGGTTACTTTGGCTACTTATCACTGCCAATAGCAAACGTCCCGATACAGATACCCAGCTGGAAACCACCTTGAACGCAGTGAGATCGCACAAGACCCAGACAAGGCATGGTAGAATGGAGGTTTCACACGCCAAGCCCGCTGCTATTCCTGCCCAAACTATGACCAAGAAGGGCAACAACAAGGACAGGCGGAGGAAAGAGGACATGAAAGAGGACATGCAGCAAACTCAAACGAAGTCGGGCGATCGCAAAGGGTTCAAGATGGAGGACTTGGAAGCTATTGAGGTCATCCTACAAGATCCTCCTTTTGCTCAGGTATATGAAGATAGCAAACGCTACGAGATACCTAAACTTAAGGAGGGTCTGGCAGATAGACTTTCGGGATTTATGGCGGACATTGTGCGGTTCTACAAGAGCCAGGGCAAGTCAGGAATGATACGAAGAAAACGACCGGTGCAAGAAGTCATATATGGTGTAGGGCCAAAGGAGATCATGAACACAACAGTGAAAAGCCTGAATAGCATTATTGGCAAGGGCTCGGGGCTTCCAGGTCACACGATGGACACTAAGGCTGGACCCCATTTCACATGGGTTCACTTGCCATCAACTAACGTGGGTATCGCTACAATAGTAGATAAGAGAGACATTGCTAACATTGAGTAGATGGATTGGATGAATGTGAGTACACTGGCAGACCTGATGAGCCTCCGTGAAACGATGCCGAGTCATGCATTTTATTATGTGCTTACTAGGATCATAGGATCTCTTAATGAGAATCATGAAAGACGAACAGCACGACGTATGGCAGTTCCGAGATGCGAGGTCATTCTTTCGAGACAGTTGGGCTGAGGTACCAGACGAGTCAACCCAATCAAGGATCATGAGACCTCGAACAGTGACAAAGAGACGCACAGTGGATGCGGACGGACCAGAGAAGGCTACAATCAGAGACATGATGGAGAATTGGAAGAAAGAGGAAGAGGAGGGAGAAGAGAGAAATGTCAGGGAAAATTCACACAAGGGGAAATCCAAGATTTCAGCGGCATCAGCTACTTATGTGAGCACTCGAAAGAGGGGAAATATGTTGCATTGCTAACATGTCACTTGAGATACCTTACCTCTGCTTTTCAACTAACTACCGGACCGGGACTGTTCCGAGCGAGAACCAGAGGAAGTACGAAAGTTTACTTGAAGCTTACAATTCCTCGGGCAACCATAGATCGCCAACTCTTGATGAGTGGTACTACCACTTTGGAAATGGACACAAATCTCAAGAAGACAAGAACCATCGCAACGAGACCCAGGTTGTCACCAAGTTCGCCAAGAATGATGAGGAGAGCACTGGACATCCAGAAAGCATCAGCACTGGAAAGAGTAAACCTGATAAGTGGACAGTCCTGCGCGTCAACCAACTATGGATTTGGACAGTTGCGGACAGTACGTTATGCTGCTTCCTGACATTTTCCGCTATACTAAAATGCATGCACAGAATGGCTGATAACCGCTACATCCTGTTTGGTAGATGATAGTCACGATACTCTGGCTGAGGAAATTCTTCGTCACCTCAGCAAAGAAGCAGACCTCGGAGGCAGCGGATCTCAGTCATCATCTGTATCCGGGATGGTTGAGACGATCGTTGACTATTGCATTCGGATGTATGAGAGAGATCCAAAGCTTCCGGGCCAAACATCTATCGGCCAGACGTATTCCCACTACATGAATAAACTTGTGGGTCATTGCACTAATTCTAACATTTATGAGCTAATGAGATGACAGAACAGGGATGAAACGGCGCTATTCAACGAGTTCAGACGCCAGTCGGAAAGCTATCATCAAACCGAAACACCAGAACACTCATCCAGAGCCTCTCACCAAGCCTCAAGCGGGCTTGTACGTGATGATGACATTAGGACTGCGCTGAAACAAGCGGAGATGCTCTATAGCGAGATCAAACATTTTCGTGACGAGGTAAATATTCTGAGCTCAGCTGCACAGTATCAACTGGCCGTTCAAAAGAGGCTACCGGGCAACAAAGTGAAGGCTGCAGACCTTTCAGCAAGCTACGTTCTGGGGGATCTTGAAAAGATGGACAGGGTTGCGAACAGGATCGAGTTAGCTGTAAGTCTGTGCTCCGTGGTAATTGACGTCTGGTTGTTACTAATTCTTGGGATGCCAAAGGTCAACGCAACATTATCACTCCAACAAAGTGAGATTTCGAGCCGCCAGGCAACTCTTGCAACTCAACAGGCATTACAATCAACGGAACAAGGGAAGATTCTCATGGCCTTCACTTTTGCAACCCTCTTATTTGTGAGTCCTTCTACACTAGGTATGGCCTTTGGACGTTCTGCTAAATGTTGGTATAGCTTCCCTTGTCATTTCTTTCATCCCTCTTCGCGTTGGATGTGAGTTCCTTCCAGCAGACTCCCGCATGGGCTTTTACTGTTCTCTGTAAGTTCTATACCTTTTCAATCATACTTGAAGTACACAATAACTAATGAACTATGCCTTAGTTCTCGTAGCCGTTGCTGTCTCTTTGTTCCTGGGCCTCGTTGCTATCAACTGGAACAGGACCATTCCAGTGATTAAGGGACGAGTATCAACTATTGACAGGAATTCTAGCAAGTCTGGATCGAGTTCTTCAAAGGACGAGAGAGTCAAGAATTCTCAGATGTGGGAGGATTCTGGAGAGAACGCCGCCAGCCACCATAGCCAACAACACTCTTGGTTTAGGAGTCGAACACGAAGAACGCAACGGGTCAACGAGTGCTAGAATGTTTACACTAATGGATAGAAGGGTACAACACCCGTGATACCAGAACCAAATTGTCTAACAAAAAAGAGTTTCCTGTAATATTATACTTCCAAGCGCCTAACCCCCAAAAGGAACCCCGACTAATTCCGAGAGGGCGCACGATCCATTTAAATGATAGAACAAATAAGAGGGCGCAATGACAGAAACAGGCCTTAAAATCCTTCTTGGTTGGCCGATCGCTCTTCATCCTTTTCTAATGCATTATTTTGCACATAACACCGTGAACCTTCAAGAAGTTACGTTTGATCTTTCCCCTCACCGGCCATCCGATGGAGCACTCACGTAATGATATGGACGACTGTCCCGTGGGTCTGACGCAGAAGCTAGTTCAGATCAACTCCGCGAGCCCGACCCTTGGTAGTATCGGCGGTCCTGGAGAGACTGAAATCGCGACCTATGTCGCGTCGTGGCTCCAAAGCCGCGATATCGAGGTTCATTGGATTGAACCAACCAAAGGCCGACCTTCAGTCGTTGGTGTAGCTCGCGGCTCAGGTGGGGGCAAAAATCTGATGTTCAACGGTCATCTCGACACAGTCACGTTGCTTGGCTATGAGGGTGACCCGTTGAGTGGGAAAATCGAAGACAGGAAGCTTTACGGCCGCGGCGCTGCAGACATGAAGTGCGGACTAGCAGCGGCTATGGTGGCTTTGGTCAATGCGAAGAAACTCAACCTGAGGGGTGATGTCATATTTGCGGGTGTAGCCGACGAAGAAGATACTAGCATCGGAACGGAGGATGTGCTGCGCGCTGGATGGACAGCTGATGCTGCTATTGTTAACGAGCCGACAAATCTCGAGATCACGAACGGCCATCGAGGCTTTGTGTGGTTTGAGGTCAATATACACGGCGTTGCGTATCATGGCTCTCGCCCGGATATGGGTGTCGACGCGATCTCCAAGGCCGGGCATTTCTTGGCACAATTGGATCTCTATGCTGATCGTCTTGCGATGCGTCCAAAGAGTGGCAACGTTGGCAGCCCTTCCGTGCATGCTTCCACCATCAAAGGTGGTGAAGAAATTTCCTCATACCCAGCAAACTGCACAATCACCATTGAGCGACGTACAGTACCAGGGGAAACACCTGCGAGCGTTGAAGAAGAGCTTGTCGAAATCCTGGAGCGAATTGCGAAGTCAACGCCAAAGTTTAAATATGACATCAAAGCGACGTTTGATCGATCCCCATTTGAGCTTTCAACCGACCATGAATTTTCCCGACTCGTGGTAGAAACCCTTGAGTCTACGACCGGAGAAAGGTTGCCTTTCAAAGCGGCCCCTTACTGGACTGATTGCGCTTTGTTGGCTAATGCAGGCATCCCAGCGCTATTGTGGGGACCGAAGGGAGACGGATTACACTCCAAGAAGGAATGGGTTGAGGTAGAGTCAATCAAAACTGTTGCTCAGGGTCTGACTGCAATCGCAGCCAAGTTCTGTAAATAGGCTCTACATGTTAGTTCGAGGGTGGTAGTGGAACTAATATCAAGCATGCTTCCTCGAGTTCATCTTACACGCCATACTATATCTACCTGCGATTTCTGAAAGGTCCCTAAATCCTCCCGTAAAATTACTTGACGGCCTGTAGGTCTTGAGAAGTAGAACAGGCAAGCTCGGAATTCTCCAGCATTAAGTGTTGCGGCACTATGATCTTTATCTGAGGCGATGAAGGGAGCAGTTACACGATCCACTTTTTGAATGGATAGTCATCCTGTTCCGCTTCCATTCACCTTCACATATCTTCTTATCTTGCATTTGAAGAATTTCCTCTTTATAATGAACATTTGCTCCTACATCTTCGAAGCTACCATTGTTGAGGTGCATTGGAAGTAACGTTAAGGCGGGGTGTGTCCTCGCCCCGTCCTCCCTTGCGCTTCAAGACAAAGAGACGGAGATGGAAGCGCCAAAATAAACACGACTCGGCATATCACCCTTGTCGACCCACCAACTTTTCCACTTATCCGACGTGCGCCCTCTGTCTACTGAGCTGTCTGGTCTAATCCTTTCGCATCAGCAATGGGGCTAACGAGTCATTCTGTATGTGTCTGTAAAGTAAAATTCTTTACAGGTTACGTCAAGTTCAGGATAAGTATATAACGTTGGGAAACGTTATTATTATGATGATTATCAATCCCAACGCTATAAATATACATGGCAGCGGGGCGGAACCGAATACTGGTATCCTTACCCCGTCTCAGCGGGTTTTGTTACCTAAAGTGGGATTAGCTGTTCTACCAAGCCATAAAATGCATTCTTATCGCAAACCGTATAAAGTGTCTCTACTCTTCATTCGGGTTTAATCAAGAACACCAACAATCACATCACATCCTTTAAAAATGTCCACTACAGGGGTCGCTTTCCGCACTTTGCTCGGCATCGAGCCCTCGACCGCTTCTACCAGCGACAGCGTTCTGGTCATTATCGATGCCCAAAATGAGTATGCCACTGGAAAGCTCAAGATCGAGAATATTGAAGCCTCGCGTCCTGTTATCGCCTCTCTACTAGAGAGGTACCGTGCTGCCAACGCACCTGTCGTTCACGTTGTTCATATCACACCTTCGGGGGCGCCTGTTTTCACCCCTAATACAGAGCTTGTCGAGGAGTTCGACGAGTTGAAGCCTGCGGAAGGCGAGAAGGTTGTTGAGAAGTTGCACCCGGGCTCTTTCACTGGAACGACCTTGCAAGAAGTCTTGATTGCGACTGGTAGGAGCAAGATTGTGCTTGTCGGTTACATGGTAAGCTCCATGATGATGAAATGAATTCTATATCCTTACTAACACGCTTACTTAGGCCCATGTGTGCATTTCAACTACTGCTCGCCAAGGTGCTGAGCGAGGATGGGATGTTCTGGTGGCGGAAGATGCAGTTGGCGATAGAAACATTCCCGGCGTTAACGCTCTAGAGTTGAAGAGGGTGGCTCTTCACGAGATTGCCGACGCCTTCGGTACCATCGTTCAAAGCAAGGATATTAACTAGATGTTTTGCTTGATACCAGTATTCTCAGACATTGTATAGCAGAGGTTTTATATATGACTTCCTTCCATTGGCATTTTAAAAGGTCCCTATGACTTGCCGCCATTACATGGTAATGTAGTGAATGAGTATAATAATAGTTGATTTGCCAGCATAAGAGAGCCGCCACAAACAGGCTTACTTCGTTGTAACGCTCACACCATCGATCTAGCATCAGATGCGTCATGTGCACGAAACCCGCACCTGGTGAAGCACTTACGACAAACCAGTTTAAACAGGACAGTACGAGCGAATTTATCAAGCCGTCTGACACTGCTATATTGAAGTGAAAGAAAAGTTTTTTTTAACAACACCAACACTATTGTTGTTTCTATTTGATGAAGTCCTTAATGAACACTGAAGTCTAAAGATGCCAATGGGAAAACGGGTCTTCTATATGATAACAATACATAATAAAACTCAAAGTACTACATGATTGGGCAAGCCGTTAAACTCCCAGATTCGATCAATTACTATCGCTCAGAGAACGACCTGAAGCTTAAGTTTCGTATACTATATATCTAGTTGAAAGGAAACCGTTCATTATCTCAGGTTTTCGAACCAGACTGGGCTGAGTTAAAAAGAATTCACAACTTCCTCACATCATTCACTCATGCCACCAAGTTTACAGAAGGTCCAACCCTTACATTAATTTTGTACGGGCGAAACTCAATGCATATTACACTCGAAGGAAGAGGAAAAAAGCCGGATCGAAGCAAGGAAGGTATTTATGTTGTGCCCAAACCTTATGTATAGGGCAGGGCAAAATAAAAAGGTCATGTGTGGGCAACGGAGTCATGATGCCCTTGTTCAAAGTGTAAATATCATATCACCGAAAACCTTATCTGATCGCATATTACACTCTTTGCTGACAGAAATCTCGTATAGGGTATTTGCACTATTTAATTTACCCAGCTTCATCACACTACCCTTGATCCAGTCATCAAGGCAATAAAGCCATCAGTCGTCAACCTGAACTGAGTTGCCAATTTCGTGACCAGTCAGAGAAGTACAAAGGTGAAAGAGGAGAAGGGCTGGCACGCGCTGGCAGAAGTAAACGAGTACTCTATACGAGTACTCATTCTCGAATTCCTGCAAGCTAATGCTGATGGGTCGGTCTCATCTAACCAAATCGGGAGACAAAACGCGGGAAAGATGGAGACCTCAGGGATGCCCCACAGGCTACAGCAGATAATTTCATAATCATCTCGAACGTTAGTGACAAACACATAACAAGTAACACTTTGACGGGGAATTGGTCATTTGAAGATTTCATTATTACTAATATGTGTGTAATACACCTGTACCCATCACTGATACACGTAAGCACAGTAATGGGGAGGAGTGGCCACGATGTAGGCCCTTCCATGATTTCTTAGCTGCCGTCCAGGTTCATGCAATGTTCTAGAAGTGGGTGAGTGACTAGGATCAACGGTTCAATGGTATGTGCTAAGAGGTCGGTGTGGGAGTCCCCATAAATAAGATCTAACGGAGGAATCCGTAGAATGTCACCCGCAAGCCTTCTTCGCTTTAGCCAACGTGGCGTAGTTGGAAACCCTCTGTACTGACTCGAACAATTACGTCTGCTAATTATTCTCTAAGTGTATTCATAATGGCCATCTGCGGGTATCTACTTGGGCGACATGTGGAGTGTTTCATATATCGATGCAGGATCAGTTAGATAGGGAGACCCTGACAGGTGGAATAGGGTAGGTTTTCAACGTTAAGAATTTTTACAAAGCATCAATCCTGAGGAGATTATGGATCAAGATAACACGGCAAGATGGACCTCGTACGATTATGAATCAGCAAGAGAGCTAACATCTGAATTATTAATTCCATCGTGGGTTTGTAGGTATATCAAGCCCTTCACCAGCCAGCCTTCTACAGCTTGATCATCATAGCAAGCACAGTTCAACAACAGAATCAACATGTCTCCCACCAACTTCAACACCACTGTTCATATCACCCACTTGACCACCGCAACGTCAATCCTCGAGATTGATGGCGTCAACTTCATCACGGATCCTGTCTTTGCTGATGCTCCCGCCGAGTATGACATTACCGACATCATGCCCGAGGGCACGGAGAAGACGATCTTGAAGTACGATGAGGGCCCAGCTCTGAAGCTCAATCAGATCCCCCCCATCGATGTCGTTCTTCTAAGCCACGAAGACCACATCGATAACCTGGATGACGAGGGCCGCAAGCTTCTTGATGGTCGCCGGGTCATCACCACGCCAGACGGAGCCAAGAACCTGGCCCCCCGGCCCGGCGTTGTTGCCATCAAGCCGTGGGAAACCTTGACCATGAACCTGAACGGCGTCGAGTGGCAAATCACCGGAGTTCCCTGCGTCCATCTTCCCGGTGGAGAGGTCACTGGGTTTATCCTCCACAACAAAAACTTCGGAACCAGTCCCGAGGGCCTTCCTAATGCTGTCTACTTCACCGGAGACACTGTCCTCCTACCGGAGCACTATGAGATTGCCAAGCGATTCCATATTGTGGTTGCGCTGATGAACTTGGGTGACGCAAGGTTCCCGGTTGCAGGACGTGATGAACCACTTCAAATCACTATGGGCGGTCAGGATGCCGCAAAGCTTTTCCGTGGCCTCAAGGCCGATACTCTGGTCCCCATTCACTACGAGTCGTGGCACCACTTCACCCAGTACGGGGAACAACTCAAGAAGGCCTTTGAGAAGGAGGGCATCGAAGACCGAGTCTGTTGGATGATTCCTGGGGAGCGAAAGCAGGTCGTCTAATCCAACAGAAAGACCTGTAACCACGCGCAACAAAATCAATGAGTGAGGCGAGACTGTGATACTTGGTTTTATGAGATATAGAGGGGTTGTACCTAAAAGCATACCGGAACTATAGAATAAGCTATTTGGAGCAAACTTGGAAAAAGATAATGGATGTATCTAAGAGACACGGAGAATGCAAAAGTTATCGAACTACATAAATTCAGTTCCCACTCAAGAAGTGTTGATTTTGACCTCATTGTCGCCCCAAAACTGGGAATCTATTTACTCAGAACCTTTGTTGTGGTAACACCCGATCGTGGAGTATGGCCAATGTTGTTAAACTAATTATACAGAAGTGCGATGACTGAAATAACCTCCTGGCGTTGCTGGGATAACCCTTTTACAAATCTAGATGTATGTGTGTAATCTGTAATTGATTGTTATGCTCATACCGACGTACTCTCATACCTCTCCAGAACCAGTGTACGGAGGATCAATCAGTGCATGTGGCCTTTGCAAGGTCAGAATTTCGCTAGTATCATGACGCCGCAACTGCCACTGGTACACAGGTCGAGCCTGCAATATAACGTGGGCCAGTACAGTGTAGGTTCCCTATGATCAGTCAGGGATGCACCATGCTGAAAATGTCAAATAATAGGCCCTTCTCCCTTACAAACCGATTGTTGATCAGTTAGACGAGAAAAATACATAACGTTACCACGATGAAATTAATGAATCTACTGAAAAATAGTTACCTAAAATGGAAAAAAGACCCCAGATTAATAATCCCGTAGTTGCAGATGTCGGACCCACCCTTTAGTTCCATAATTGCGGTCGGTCGAGTTGAGCTTGAGTCTCGAACCTACGTGCATTTGTCAGTCATCTCGCTTGGATACCACTGACTAGGGTAAAGGGGAACTATACGTCATTCGCAGCTGTTTTTCATATATGCCTATTCCTGACCTTTCTAGAATAAGCATCGATCTTGAATTCCTTTAAGTTGTGTAACTTTCCTCTCTTCCCGTCTTATCATGCACAAGCCGGAATTTCACTTGCAATCGGACACTAAAATTATGGCTGCCGGTCAACGATCCAATCAAGCTAGTCGTCAGAGCCAGCTATCAGTTATGTCACGGGGGCATTCAACAGGTCGAGATGAGACTCAGCTGGGGCATGAGCTAATCAATACACGCATTCAAGGCACTGGTTCTCCGCCAGTCGAGGATCGGAAGACTGACGAACCGAGATATGGATGGTAATGCTTCCCAGCACCCAGATACATTGCTTCCTGTCGCTGATGAACCTGCAAATAGGGTTGTCGTGGTTTTGGTGTTTTTAATCAACGCCCACACCTGGGGCTTGATTGGGGTGAGTGCTGATATCTACGCATTGCTTCATGAGTTGGTGCTGATATTTGCAGTCTTATTCCATCTTCCTGGCGTATTACCTACACTCAGGAGTATTTGAGAATCCAGACCCATTGACCTTGGCATTTGTAGCGGGTTTGTCATTTTCCATTGGTAAGTACTCGGAACCTTCAGGGATATTTGTTGATGTAGCTGATCTCTGACTAATATTAGCTCTTCTTGTTGCTCCGATTGTTACTCGTTTGAGCCCTTGGATTGGTACCAGACCTACTGTCATGATCGGAGTCTTTCTTCAAGCGTGAGTCATGTGCGATGGAAATATAATGACCTCTGCTAAATTGTACACAAGGGGTGGACTCATCGGAGCTTCGTTTAGCACCAAGATATGGCATCTGGTCCTAGCCCAAGGACTACTGTTTGGAGCGGGTGTGGGCTTGATTGTCAACGTCACTGTCAGTATTGTTCCGCAATGGTTCGTTGCCCGACGTTCCTTCGCTGTAGCTTTGACTACGGCGGGCTCCGGTACTGGTGGTTTGATCTACTCTTTGAGTATACACCGCATGATTGATTCTTTAGGAGTATCGTGGGCATTTCGAATTCTTGCGTTCGTATCGTTCGTGGTCAATGGGTCAGCCACTCTGTTCCTCCGAGATCGCAACCACGCTCTTGGTTCGGTTCACAGAGGCTTCAACACTGGTCTTTTCAAAAGAACTGAATTTTGCCTCTTCCTTGCCTGGGGCTTTTTCTCTCAGTTTGGCTTTGGAATCACTATCTTCTCAATGTCTGACTTTGCACAAACCATGGGTTTTACCTCTCAGCAGGGCTCCTATGCAAGTGCGGTATTTAACTGTGTGTTCTTACAATTCTCCTTCTCAAAGTCTCCTCGCCTAACTCTTCATAACAGTGTCCCAAGCAGTCGGGCGACCTCTTATTGGCTTGGCCAGCGACCGCTTTGGCAGACTTAACGTTGCTGGCATTAGCACTTTAGCTGCGAGTATTTCTACACTACTGATATGGACTCTAGCCGGCAAGTCATTTGCTGGTACAATAATTTACACGCTCTTTGGCGCTTTCGCTAGCAACATGTGGACAACAGTCGCGCCGGTAGCGGCAGAGGTTATGGGTCTCCAGACACTACCCTCTGGTAAGCATCACGAGTCCGCCTTTTTACCAGGGAGATATCTGACCTGCTTTATAAGCTTTATCTATCTTTTGGATAGTCCTTGTGTTGCCAACAACATTCGCTGAACCAATTGCGGTATCCTTGAAAACGGAAGGTACCAATGTTTACCTTGGAGTTCAGCTATTTGTAGGATTTATGTACCTGGCCGCATTCATTTCAAGTATTAATGACTCCCTTTATCCTAAATTGTCGTTGCAAGACTGACAGATAGCTAGTGTGGCTATTGCGGGCTTACACATTCCATCGGATGACCCAGACTCCCGGTTATAGAGAAGAATCAAGCTTGATTGATCAAATTGGATATAAGGAAAGACTTAGAATTCTTTATCAGGGGTCATTTACTGTCGCAAAGATTTAATTAGCTTTTTTCAAATACTTAATCTACTTACTGTAGCCTACAAAAAGATTAGACTATGTATATTCTGCTTTTCAAAACTAAATAAGTCTTTTAGCTCTTGGAAGCGTTTCTAAATGTAGAATTATTTACTTAGAGAGGTGGAAGAGAAAAACGTCTTCGCGAGTTTAGCAACACAGAGGATCGACCAGGAGATTGGAACTACTTGACGGGTGTAATAGATAAGCGGTTACCCAATTGCAGGTTAGTAGTGCAGATTAAGTGGGTTCCTGCTTTCCTTACGTAATTCTCTGCCGGAGTTAAGTTTCCACTGTCCTGCTCTTTTTTTCTAATTTGAGTTAAGCGAGAATTATCCAGCTGTAACTTTTAATGTTTTGATAAGGAGCAACCATATCTGATTCAATCAGATCAGATCACATTGACCCGATTGCCGACTGCTTGACCTTTATAATGCCCCTGCAACAAATGCTGGTAGGTTCGTTATAATAGGTCAGTTTCCGAGACTACCACACCAATAGCTGGTGTAATGATCTGATACTACCTTGTAGGTGGTCGGCAGCAATTTGGGAAGCTGACAGGCTTTGGCGTATCGTATTCGAGCCATCTTGCGTTCCCATATCGGTTCGTATTAGTTACCTAAAATATAAAGCTGAAGCAATTCCAGCGAATCGTCATTTGTGATAAGATCCATAAACAAGCTTTTTCTCGCCCGGTCTTCATCCACCCTATTTTTTATTGGGAGAATCTTATTGCAACTCTCCACTGGATTTCCTAAATATATGTGCTCTCCTTTACCTTTTACGCATTTCACTTGAACTGTGTCTGCCACCGTCACCTGATACAAGCTGCATGGATCTTTACAACCAAATCCCGACCATCAGCCCTCCCACGAACAGTCCCAAATTGATAGGGGCAGTATCATGTCCTGTGAACAAGACATGACTCTTCCAGCAAATGCGGGAGACGTCGGCATACTCAAAGGGACTGTCTCGTTCCCGAACCATGAAAGCTTAAACGATTTGCAATTCTTTGGATTTATTTGGCAGAATATACCACAATATCATTTATCGTGGGAGTACAGTTCGGTTTCTGAACATTTCCCTGTTAACTACGAAACGCTCCCCTTTCCTGTTGTCTCCTCTAAGCCGTGCGATGGTGGTTCGCAGAAAGATCACTTCATGCATGAAGAGACTTCCAACAGTCAATGGTCACTCATACATGACAGTGGCCCTTCTTCTGCTTTCACAGAGATGTCTCCGTACTCTGAAGCCTTTGGACAGGGTATACACATTGGTTCCAGCAGCTCCCAGTCTTCGGACCTGGTGGGGCCAGGCTCTGGAGTGGGTAGTTGGCAGCAAGCCGTTGATAAAGCAGCAATCGCCGCAAACCCCGAACAACGCCTCACTGGTTGTGCCCTGGGCGATGTAAGAGGGCCGAAAGTCACTGATGCGTCGAATGATTCAGCATCGGGGGTGATCCGGCCGAAGATGGACACGCCAAAAGGGGAATGCGAGAAGAATCCCAGACGGAGTCGCGTATCGTTTGTCAACACAGAGCACCAGGGGGGAAGGACCAACGTGGTTGACAACAAGAAAAGAAACAAAAGGATTGCGCGGGAACAAAATCGCGTGTCTGCGGCCAAATGTCGTAATCAAAAGCGCGATTTTGCTAACAAACTGAAAGCTAAGGTGGAGGAACTAACTGAGCTGCACCAAGAACTTTCTCTATGTTGTAACGAGGTCAAATCTGAAGTTATGCGGCTCAAAACAGAGATTTTACGGCATGCAGATTGTGATTGTGATGTTATCCGGGTTTACATTTCGGCCGAGGCCAACAAAATTGTGGATAGACTGACGGGAGATGCTTCTTTTCTTAGTGGACCTGGTACACGTCCAACACCGACTACGTTCAAAATCAATAGAGGCAGATGGTAATGGCAGAGGAGGAACGGTTGTAGTACAGATTGGTAGCCTCCTGATTGCCTGAGTTGATAAATACTTTGCTCAACCCGTCAGATTGATGAAAAGTTCACGGGATCCCTCAGCTTAACGCGTAAGGACGACCCATTCGCTGTCCATTGAGATTTCATGAACAATTGAAACTTTTTCTTCCTTCCTTTGCATCGCCCAGATACGGTGCATGGGGCAAATTGACCAATCCTGCACGAAAATCCCAACTAGCGTTACTCCTGTGCGGGGAACAGCCAACTCCGACTCTCCGACTTCGGTGGCAGTGAGACAAGGGAGAAGAAGAATCAA
Organism: Fusarium clavum; assembly: GCA_004367155.1. Taxonomy (NCBI): domain Eukaryota; kingdom Fungi; phylum Ascomycota; class Sordariomycetes; order Hypocreales; family Nectriaceae; genus Fusarium; species Fusarium clavum. The sequence continues at coordinate 53,968 of QGEC01000161.1, read as the reverse complement.
GCTTTTCACTACGTAGGGTCAACAAAATTGGGTGGGTGACATTTCATGCCTGTAGCATGCTGTGCATGTGAAGCGAGATAACAGTGAATGCAGATATGACGGGTCATATATTCGCTGACAAGGAAGATATCCAGGGACCATTTTGTCACTTCCGACATCGTGCAGCAGTCTCCTCAATGCTTCATATTGCATGCAGATTTGTAGGGACTTTTGAGTAATGGTTTCTTCACAGGCTTAACACGGCACAACTCGGCACAGTCTACTGTAACACACCATATGCTTACGATGTATCCCGTGATGTAATGGAACAAGTGAGGAAATATCGTGATGCAGTAAACGCTATCTACAAGGGTGCATCGATTCCTCGCTTTGCTCAAAGCATGTGTGGTCTAGAACCCAGCCATAAGCACGGTCTAGACCCTTGCGTCAGACGACGTTTCATAACAAGCTCACGCCACACTAAGAGAACTAAACCCAACTGAAGCTATACTACCACGGATTAAATCAAAATCAATCATGCGTGCGTGCGGGGTCAAAAACAAAAGATAGAGACAGGGAGTTAAGCACAACGCTGAGTCGGCAAAAAGGAGGAAAGAGAAAGGCAACGGCGGACGCCGCCGCCCAAAGATGCTTTCAAATTCTCAACATTCCACAATGATGTGTGCAGAAACGGCAGACGAGTCCGTGAGTACGTTGTCGAAAAGTTAACGGGATTCAGGTTGTAATTGTCACGTATAAAACTGCAACTCGTCCAACGAACCATTTGGGCCGTTGCTCGCAGTTTTCGGATAAATAAATCATCATCATCAAACAATCTCAACATGAATACTAACACTATCGCTGTTAAACCCGGTGATCACTACTGGGGTCGACAACACAGCGGCCGTGAGGTGCGTAATCAAACCCGATAGTTTGCTACCGTTTTGGTAATTAGGTAAAGTTTAATTTGCTTCCACCATTGTCTTACCTCCAGTGGCCCGACCAGGGTGCATCAGTTGCATTTTGGCAGCCATGATTTCATCGTAATTGTTCAACACTAACATTTCCAAGTCATCGTCTGCTAGTCACTTCTTATATCAGCTCAACCAAGAAGAGGAGACCCCAATTCAAATCGAAGATTCAGTGTTCGGCGATGCATCGACGAGTATTGGGCCATACCCTCAAGCACTATCAACTCTTGAATCCCCTCTAACAAGTCCCTTGGTGTGGGATACAGTCACGTCTCATGTCGGTACCTCTGACTGCGACGCAATTACCTTTGATCCAGATATTGCGATCAAATTTGAGCCTTCTGAGTTCGATTGGTACGGCATGACGGACTACAAAGACCCCTTTCTCGGACGAGGAGAAAAGAGCTCAACGGTCACTAGCGTTACGTTGCAGACAGACGGTACAGAAGATGTCTTGAAGATGTCCCCACCACCAAAGATGCGTTCGGCGTCTCGGAAGCCAAAGAACCTCCGGACGAGACCGCTTATACCGAGCGAAATGCGACAAGCTCGCGACTCACACAACAAAGTGGAAAAGCAATACCGGACACGGCTCAAGTATCACTTCGAAAGATTACTTTCGGTACTTCAGGAATCGATGCCCAAGAGTCAGTACGGGGGCAAAGATGGGCCAGTGAAGGACCCTTACTGCTTTAGCAGAGGCGAGGTTTTAGATGCTGCGAGACAGCGCATTCTTGCTTTGGAAGAAGAGAACGAAAGACTGGCGACCCAAGTTGAATTGCTGCGCCAGGGCCTTATGATTGAATGAACAAAACAAACCTCGCTTAAAGTCAAACTGGTCGGAAGGAACACAGGATGGCCTAACACGAGCAAGGGCTAATAGGAGACACGTAGAACAGGGTTAATGTCAATGTAAGGTAGTACAGTGCTCGCTTCTACCAAAAGAAAATAGCATTTGACCTTGAATTAACCTCATGGGATATCTTGCGATGAACGCTACGGCATGTAAAGTTGTTGTATCGTTTGGATGTGCCGGTTGATGGTAGTGCTGACACGATGAGCCATTCCTGTACCTCCATCGTGCTCCTGCGACGCCGGACCGGCACCTCCGAACGGCGACAGTACTGAATATGGTTTTTACTGTGACGTTAAGTTTGACTTTATAGTTTAATGTAAAGCTGTGACTGGCGAATCGTGTCTGTGTACACGCACTCAACCTTCCAATGTGTGACTTGGACATAGCACACCCTCCTAGCAGGATAGTCGCTCCGTAAGTCCTTGTCAAACGGCCAGTCAAGGTGCAGTAATCTGAACATGGTGTATCACAATCCTAACTTGTATCTATATTTACACATGGGCTGGTCTTGGCTTTTGCGGCATCGGCCCAGGCGACGAAAAGCGACAGGCACAAATGGGACATGTATCGTGCTCTGCAAAATACCAAGAAGCAATGCAATCTGCATGAAAAGTATGCTCGCACGCTAAATGCCGGACCATATCTGTATCTTTGAAAACTTCAAGACAGATAACGCTAAGGGTAAAGACAAACTGTCAGTGAGGTATCAAAGTGAATCTGGATAGGTACATACCATGTCATATTTGTAACTGGAACCGCCCACGCGGCATGTTCCTCTTGCGAAAGCTCAGACCTTAGTGCCTGACTTGTCTTGGGTGGAGCGACAGCGTCTAAGTGTTGAAGATCTCTGGGCTCGAAGTCCGAGTCCCTCGTGGATACAGAGGATGAAGAACTTGACGGGTCATTCCTGTGTCTTACCCATGCATAAAGCCTTGATGACCATTAGATAACCCAAACAGGTTGATTGATTGGATCGAGTCAACGCTTACCCGGGTGCAGCTACGAGAACGAAGATGATAAGGGCAAAAAGGAGTAGTACCATGACAGGGACCCATGTAAATCCGGGATGACTGTCGTTTGAACTGTCGGGAATCTCGACAGGGGAAAGAAGATGGGTGCTGATTACAGCCATGGCTATGATGTGCGAAGGCACGGAAGACTCCAGGAGTTTGGCGCCATGGACCAGGGTCTCTGCGTAATATTTACACAGTTTTATACAACCTCGGTCAAGAACGTACGTTGATCCGGATTAGTCCGTTCTATGATCTGACGTCCGTCCAAGCCACGTCAGATAGTGTGCATCATAACATGATACAGCCTTTAGGATGAAGTAAATTGACTCCTATTTGACAGCCACGATGGACAAGAAGCTCGAGGGTCATTTGGATTGATAGTAGAGGCCACAAGGAAAGGAGCGGTTTTGGAAACTGAACACCCATTTAGCGGTTGGTTTGGGCGATGATTCAACATGAAGAAGCATTGAATCCTGATGCCTCGGAACTGCTCGTGCTATCTTGATCACCTAATAAATCTGTCCACATGACAGACTATAGTCGCGTGATTTGTCTTCGCATCAGCGAGGGGGGATGTCTGCACTGTGGGGGCGACTTCATCGGCGACGATAAATTCCCAACGATGAACCCATCGCGGTCTGATTTAATCCCTCCAGAGATAGCTAAAGGTATTCATAATTCCATTGTTCTATCTTTTGCATCTTATGTTCTTCATCATGTCAAACACTCCAGAGCTGCTATACCACATCATCCTGACTGTTATCGATTATCATGTCGATCCATCAGGAGCTAAACGTTCCGTCTACATCTTGGGCACTCGTGGCACTTTGGAAGCCGCGAAGGACTCATCCTGTAGAGTCCTGCACGAACTGAGATACACTCCTCAAGACTTCCTCGAATATGCCGTTCACTCAAGCGATACTAGAGACTGGGACCATGGAAACGGTGTCCTCGTCTACGCTAAAGCCCCTGCCGGCCAGGTCTTCCTAGTGTCCGTGCAGGCTACGCCAAACTGCGAAAGTCTGATCATGAACCATGAAGGCGGTGTCATTTTGCCTTCGGGAATACATTCGCTACACTATGTCTTGCAAACGACGATTGATTACAACAGGGACCGGACAGGATGTGACCAGGAGACGCAGATTGAGGGGACGTTTGTTCACCGTTCCAAGGCTCTGGCGGCAGCTTCCAAACTCCTGGATCCGCTTGATTATGTGGACTACGAAACGCCGGAGAAAATGGTTGGCGAATGGCCGTTTGGAGAGGAAGTGGTTGCACATGCGGTGGCTGAGACAGGTCAGAACATCACGGTTGCGGTGACGACTGTTACTGGATCGCATCATCGGCATGGGAAATGAGGGTTATGTAAACCGATCAATGTCTTGTGATAACACATCATTGTATTTAGCTTGGAAGATATCAATTCAATCTCAACTCTCATTTAGCTTCTTTAAATTATGTTAGTACTCCCGATGGTGCCGCTTTCGTAGGAAGATAAGCTTTAGGCCCGAACAGCCAAGTAATGTTCTGATCGGCTAGATCTGTCGAACATATCGGTCATTTCCCGTTCATGGCAGATTTTAAATCCTAGTTTGGGCTTCCTAGCTTATGATAGAATTTGATCTTTTAAGTAACCCTCGAGTGACATCTAAGAGTTCGTATTCCGATGCTACGTCTGGTATACAAAGAATGCAAATATAAGCCAAGAGAAGTGTAATTTGAAAAGGCATCACTAGTACACTTAACAGAAGACAGCAACCAGTGCAGTAACTAAACAATTAATGAGAGACACGCAAACATGTATACAAATCAAAATTCAAAAACGGAAGTCCTTCATCAATTTCGAAAGTAATCCTCATCAGTCTTTACAGCGAATCGAATTAAGTCAAATCAGGTCAGGTCAGACCCGGCTTTAAAAGTTAAAGCCAGGAGGGACGCAATACGGTGAGCCGTTAACCTTGTTGAAAAGGCAGGCGGTCTTGGGGGGGCAGACGCCAGCAAACTAAGTAAATTATTAGCAAGTCTCTTTCCACAAACAACTCTACCAAGATACTTACAACCCAGGCATGGTCAACGTTGCAGACCTGCCAGCCTTTGCTGTCCGGGGTGCAAGAGTAAGTTCCAGGAGTGCACTTCTTGACGGGAGGCGCCGCAGCCACGAAAGTAGCTGATGCAGCAATGAGAACAGCGGCAAGTTTCATCGCGATGGCGGAGTGTAGTGATCACTTTAGAATTAAACTGTGATGCTTATATCGAGTGAATTGTTTGGACAATGGGCGGGGAATTCAAATGGAAGAAAGCAATTCATGGATTGCTTTATACTCTGGTTCAGTGATATCGAGGCTGTGTAAACTTGAAGACCTCTTGTTACCTCGTGATGTTCGGAGTAGAGTTAAGGGCATGATCACTGGATCAACCTATTTTTAGTATACAACTTCACCCCAGCATGGCAAGATCAGAATTGCATGAGCAGAGAAAATGCTACCAATGACCTCCATGTGATGAGGCACGGGATGATATGATCGTGTATCGACTTTTTAAATGGTGATTTGGTGGCATCATGATGTTCCTGAGGTCAGTCGATTGACAAGACATACCAGTTGATAATGGTGGAATCCGAATGAATTGATTGGGTGGTCTAATTCAAATTGTGATATCATGTTAAATGGAAGTCATGATAGGATCATGATGCAAGCCACCGCCACAGTGTAGCAATGATCCGATTCTCTAGCCTGCCCCCTCTTTCATGTGACTAGTGGCTATGAAGTTACAAGTCTCATTAGGCTCACGATGTGTCAGATCACGAACAGTTCATGTGATCAAAAGTGTCGTTTTATGAAGTACGCATTGCCGGGCATCTTACCACCAGATGTGTCACTAGCAGACCCCGAGTAGTGTCAGATCACGGATCAGAACATAGCATGTAGAAAGCTTATTAGCGCCATCCATAAGAGTACGTTAAATGCCATTTGCCACCTTGATAGGAATACATTCTCCAAACAGGGAACATGCAATACCTGCCCTCTTTCTTCACATCTTCTAATCACAATCTGTAAAATGGACCAGAATTCACGTATCGCGATTATAGGCGTCGGCGATGTTGGCGGTACTGTTGCATACAATCTTACACTCAACTCCATCGCCAACGAGCTGCTCCTTGTCGACGTTGATCTCAGCATGAGGAATTCTCAGATTGAAGATCTTTCCGATGCCGCCTTTTGCACCAATAGCATTACGCAGATACGACCTGCGACGTATCGGGAGGCATCTCAGAGTGACATTGTCGTCATCACGGCAGCGCCCAGGCATACGCTAGGTAGGAGGTCAAGTCAAAACACTTTCAGCCCTTTGATTGACCTTTCGATAGGACAAACTACTGTTGATTATATAGCACGGAATGTCTCGATGATCAGAGAGGTAGTCGACGCGATGAAGCCGTTTCGACGCGACACTATCCTCCTTATCGTGGCGAATCCAGTTGATTTGCTTACTTCCATTGCCAAAGACATCTCGGGCCTTCCGCCTTCACAGGTTATAGGCTCAGGGACATATCTTGACACCGTCAGGCTGCGCGGAATGGTGGCAACTCGGGCTTTTGTGAGTGTTTGTGACCTTGACAGATTATACCCACCGCGTCAATATACTGACCAACACCATTTAAGGTCTCCGCGTCTTCCATAGATATCAATGTTTTAGGTGTCCATGGATACGATCAGGTTGTCGCCTGGTCAAGTGCAAGTATCTGTGGAGTACCCGTTTCCGAAATGCACGAGTTGAGTACTGAACAGCGTATGAAACTTGCTGGCACATGCAAAACCCGTTCTCAAGGAATATCTTTAGGAAAGGGGGCTGCTCCATTCGGCATTGGTTCTATCACCGCTAACATTTGTGTTTCTATTCTTTTGGATAAGTTAGATGTTGCCCCTGTGTCTCACTATCAGGAGCAGTATCAATGCTGCTTGAGCATGCCGGCTGTCATCGGGAGACAGGGTATCCGACATACACCGAGGCTGCGTTTGGATGATCAGGAGAAGGCCGCTATAGCAGATTCTGCAAAGCATCTTAAACATAGCGTCGATTTGAGCCAACAGGCATGGCAATGATGGCTACGCTGTGTATTCGTGTAAATATTCCAACCTCAAATTGAACAGTTATCGTACATCAAAGATCACGCTACTAATGACTGTCACTTCCATGAAGACTTCTGAAATTGATATAGTCTGGAAATCGGAAACCAAACTCATTTCTGTTGTGAGTAGTGAGTAATCAATAATCGCTTGCAGAAGGTTGATCGAGGTCTCATATCCAAAGGAATATTGTAGTCAAAATACAAATGCCGGGCTATTTTGGTTTAGGGGACGACAAATCCTACATTTTCGAAGAAGGCGTGGCTGACCGGTTAACGCTTTGATCCAGACAGCTGCTGTCTTTTCATTATGTCCAGTAGAAGGCCCCGGGCGAATGTCAGGCAGACGGCGTCAACAACCTAATGCTAATTTGGCACAAGAATATAGATACAGAGTAATGGGAAGAGACGATTATGAGAGACTTGAGATGATGAAACAAAGACTATTACTAGATAAAGCTCAATTACCCTATATATATATCATCCCTGGCAATTCCACTCTTATGGCTTTTCACTAGCCACAACGTGGCGTTTAACCTGAACAAAGCTATCAGGGCTAACAGAAATCGAATCGATGCCAGCGTCTACCAAGAACTTGGCAAACTCAGGATGGTCGCTCGGAGCTTGGCCACAGAGACCAATCTTGCAATTTCCCTTGTGGGCTGCAGTGATAACCGTGGAAATCATCCATTTGACTGCCTCATCGCTTTCATTGAACAGATCAGCCAGCACACCAGAATCACGGTCGACTCCCAGTGTAAGCTGTGTCAGATCGTTAGACCCAATAGAAAAGCCGTCAAAGTGGTTGGTAAAACTGTCGGCTAGAATCACGTTGGATGGAATCTCGCACATGACATAGACCTTGAGTCCATCCTCACCACACTTCAGGCCATTCTCGGCCAAGACGTCTAACACCTTCCTGGCTTCTGCAATGGTTCGACAGAAAGGGATCATCACAATGGCATTGGTGAGTCCCATCTCCTCGCGCACTCTCCTGACAGCCCGGCACTCAAGATCGAACCCCTCTCTGTAGTGCGGCGAGTAGTAGCGCGAAGCACCGCGAAAGCCTATCATAGGGTTATCCTCCTTAAACTCAAACTCATCACCCCCTATGAGACGCGCATACTCATTGGTTTTGAAGTCACTCATCCGGATGATAGCGGGTTTGGGATAGACAGTGGCACACAGAGTTGCAAGACCACAGGCCAGCTTATCAACAAAATAGTCAGACTTGTTGGTATACCCGGTTGTAAGCTTTGCAATTTCTGCTTTTGCCTCCTGATCCTTGAGTCGATCAAAGTGAACTAGAGCCATAGGATGGACTTGGATAGTATTGTTGACAACAAATTCCATGCGCGCAAGGCCAATGCCATCAGATGGTAGTCGCCACCAGTGGTACGCAGAAGCTGGGTTGGCAAGATTGAGCATGACCTTTGTGCGAACGGTCGGCAGCTCTGATAGGTGAACCGTTTGAGTAGTGATATCGGAGATTCCGTCATACACGAGACCGGTATCACCCTCTGCACACGATACAGTAACGTCCTGGCCAGTGTGTAGAACATAGGTGGCATTCCCAGTGCCTACCACCGCTGGAACACCGAGTTCACGACTGACAATAGCGGCATGAGAGGTTCGTCCGCCTTGATCAGTGATGATAGCAGCAGCACGTTTCATTATAGGCACCCAGTCAGGGTCTGTAGCATCCGTCACAAGAATTGAGCCATCAACGAACTTGTCGATATCTGAGACGGAGCTGAGGAGGCAAATACGTCCGGCGGTGGCCTTGTCTCCGATGGATAGACCAGTAGTCAACGTATGACCTCGCTTCCCGACGGTGTACGTCTTGAAGACATTGGAGTCACGGCGTGACTGGACCGTCTCTGGCCGAGACTGGACGATGTATAAGTTTCCAGTGATGCCGTCCTTTGCCCACTCCATATCCATTGGACATCCGTAGTGCTCTTCAATCAAACAGGCCCACCGAGCCAGCTGCAGAATCTCATCATTTTTGAGGACAAACGCAGCCCTTTCAGCCTTGGATGTGGGGACATTGCGGGTAGGCGCATGTTCATCGCCATAGACCATCTTGATGGATTTGTCCCCACGTTTCTTTTCAAGGATAGGGGAGAGCTTCATGTCGTTTAAAAGGGGCTTGAAAACTTGATATTCGTCAGGGTTCACTGTTCCTTGCACGACTGTCTCTCCAAGGCCCCAGGCGGCGTTGATAAGAACAATCTTATCGAATCCGCTCTCGGTATCGATGGAGAACATGACGCCTGATCCGCCAAGATCTGAGCGAACCATCTGCTGTACCCCGATAGATAGGGCGACTTTCGTGTGATCGAACTGCTTCACCTGCCGATAGCTGATGGCTCGATCAGTGAAGAGCGAAGCATAGCACTTCCGGCAAGCATCCAACAGAGCTTCGTCGCCTTGAATGTTCAGGTATGTCTCCTGCTGGCCGGCAAAGCTTGCATCAGGTAGGTCCTCAGCTGTTGCACTGGACCGTACCGCGACACTCAAGTTGTCAGCGTGGACTTTGGCGCAGAGTTCATGGTACCCTGTCAGGATAGCTTCTGCAGTATCTGCGGGCCAGGTACCGCGAAGAAAAAGACCACGAATAGCATGGCCGGTCTCTGCGAGGGTTTGATGACCTGATTGCCACTCATTGATGAGCTGCTCCATCTTGCCACGGATGTTGTTGGCGTCCATATAGTGTCTGTAGGCATAAGACGATGTGGCGAAGCCTGGGGGGACAGGAATTCCTTCGGGACTAAGGGCTCGTATCATCTCACCCAAAGAAGAATTCTTGCCGCCGACCAAGCCGACATCGCTGCGAGCCAGATGTTCAAAATCGAGAACCAGAGGCTCAGCAGCCCAATCGTCGTCCATGATGTATAATGTTGCTCTTGTGCTGATGACGTGCGTAGAGGTATCGACCCATCAATACCTGAAAGCCTTTGGGGGCAGACGACTCTTTTAAGAACCAATGAACTGGTTGGAATTGGTAATGATGGTCAACGATAAGATATGATCTGAGCCATAGCTATGATGTGCTACCATCGTGGTGTTTTCTGTTTATCATATCATGGCTGGTGACATACGCATCCGACATCAGTTCATACACGTGTATGTCTGCTATGATTGGAAACTATATGGACCTCCAATCCGATGGTGATAGCATCGACGTGTTGTTTTGACCTATGCGCCTTCATTACTGAAATTCTAAAAGTCCAAAGAGATGATGCCATATTGAGTCATTGGCAGAGCTGGATTTCATGATTGCGATGTTACCATGTGGCTTCGTGAGCTGACCATGATATCACGAAGGATATGTCACGTATCAACGCTCATTCGTCATTCATGTACAAGCGACATGCACTAGTGATCTTCGTAGCGCTGTGGGCTGAGTTGTCGATCATGTCTAGATGATCTGATTGCCGCAGTGGCTTGAACCCTCGGATGCAGAAACTGACAACAGTGACGATTCATCTAGGGGCTGTGGGCAAACAGCCAACTGAGTAAACTCAGTTGTCATTGATACAGAGCTATTGGTAGCCGGTAAATTCCTGCGGCAGTGGTCAGATCATGTCGACACGTAATTGACAAAACCAGTGAGAATATCAGAACCAGCCAATCACCCAACGTATAACAGATATGTCTGGGAAATGCTCTTACCTGCATCCAGGCAGACTGAGGATATATCAATCGAGCTTCTATATAGCGATAGGCCAATTAGATGTTCTTTCTATCTCAAAACTCTGCAACATACGACGGGAATTATCTCACTCAACCTTTGCAATGTCGCCTTTCACAGTAGGCGACTACCTCGCGGAGAGGCTTGCGCAACTCGATATCCGCCATCATTTCATTGTTCCAGGCGATTATAACCTTATCCTTCTTGACAAACTTGAAGCGCATCCATCTTTGACTGAGATTGGGTGCACCAATGAGCTTAACTGTTCCCTCGCTGCCGAGGGTTATGCCCGCGGCCACGGCATTGGTGTTTGCATCGTCACCTACAGCGTAGGCGCATTCTCAGCCTTCAATGGTATAGGCAGTGCGTATGCCGAGGATCTCCCTGTCATACTCGTCAGCGGATCCCCTAATACCAACGATGTGAGCCAGCATATACTGCACCATACTCTAGGCGAATATGATACGACATACCAGCTCGAGATGGCTAAAAAGATCACTTGCTGTGCTTTACGCATCCGCCAGGCTGCCCATGCTCCGGCGCTCATTGATCGAGCTCTTCGGGCTGCTCTTGTTCACCGGAAACCAGTCTACATCGAAATACCAACCAACTTGGCTGGCGAGACATGTATCCGTCCTGGTCCCATTGGCTCTGTAATCTCGGCCGTTCCAAGTGATGAACATTCACTCAACATTGCTGTGGCCAAGGCATCTGAGTTCATTGGGTCCAAGCAGAAATGTGTCATCCTTGTTGGGCCGAAAGTACGACGGGCCATGGCGCAGGATAGCCTACGTCAGTTAGCTGAGGCGATTGGCTGTGCTGTTGTCCTCCAACCTGCTGCAAAGGGTACGTTTCCTGAAGATCATGCTCAATTCGCAGGCATCTTTTGGGGTCAGGTCAGCACGCTTGCAGCTGATGCAATCGTCAACTGGGCCGACGTTATCATCTGCGTTGGCGCCACCTTTACAGATTACAGCACCGTTGGATGGACAGCCTTGCCCAGTGTTCCCCAAGTGCTTGTTGATATTGACAGTGTGACTGTGGCGTCTAAGATCTACTGCAGCAATATCCAGATCAACGAGTTCCTTGCCAGGCTAGCAGAAACGATTTGCTGGAACGACAATACCATGGTTGAGTACAACCGAATTCGTCCGGATCCAGCCCTTCCAACCTTGGGCGATGGTTCTGGCGGTTCCAATAGGTTGACAAGAAAGGAAATTTCCCGACAGACACAGATTTTGATAAGTCTTAACCCGCATACAGTCATATTTGCCGACACTGGAGATTCATGGTTCAATGGTCTTCAGCTGAGTCTCCCATTTGGGGCTGATTTCGAGATCGAGATGCAGTGGGGCCATATTGGGTGGTCCATCCCCGCATCATTTGGCTACGCCCTTGCAAAGCCTCGCAAGAGGCTCATCGTCATGGTAGGCGATGGTGCCTTTCAGATGACAGCTCAAGAGGTGTCTCAAATGGTACGCTTTCGAGTACCCATCATCATACTCCTCATGAACAACAAAGGCTATACTATCGAAGTAGAGATCCACGATGGGCTCTATAATCGTGTTCAGAACTGGGATTATGCACGCTTGGTGCAGGCATTTAGCACTGATAGTGGAAAGGGGCATGCCCTTGGTCTGGAGGCCCATACTGCTGAGGAGCTCTCCAAAAGCCTTGAACGGGCAATGGCACATAAGAGTGGCCCGACACTCATTGATTGTAACTTGCATCAGGACGACTGCAGTAGGGAACTTATTACCTGGGGACATTTTGTGGCGGCTGCAAATGCCCGTGTCCCCAGAAAGGAATAATATTCCTGTATTTAGTCTTTTACTTTGGCTTAGTAAAATATATACTTTCATATATATAAGTTGCGAGCATATTAGATAAAAGTTTGAATCAATTTATAGATTTTAGCCACAAATTGAAACACCACAATGCATTATCACGATATAAGATGGTGATTAAACAATACCCAGCACCTCGAAAGTCACCATATCCTTTTGGTAACTATCTCATACAATACCTCCAGCAGCCCAAATATGCCCGATAGTAAAGGAAGTAACTGACCAACGGTAGTAATTTCCCAAATACCGGTGAACCCATTTGCTCTGACCAGACACAGATGACAGCACCTATAAATGTCGCGCCTTTATTGTACGTTCGGAATGAGCCCTCAATAGTTACACCTCCGAAGAATGTAACGATACTGCAGCCTTTCTCAGCTTCAAGCATGTCGTCGAGGCCTGCAAACCACAACCAGCATACATAACCTGCGGAGCCGGTATAGAGCAGAACTCTGAAAAAGCCTAAAAATCTACCAAGTGGGTTGATTCCGTTGCACGATAGACTGGAGAGCACTCCGAACGACAGCCATGTTGCAATAATTTGCGCAATAGCGTGAATCTCGCCGTCCTGCGTGAATACGAGACCCAGGAAGATGGCCGATTGTATCAGGAGGTTTAATATGCGAAGAATATCTTCTTCCCATGGCGTGAAGAGTGTTGCGAGCAAGGTGGAGAAATAATGGTAGCTGATAAGAGATTGATAGTTTCCTAGTAATTCGATGTGCCAGCCCGGTCATTCTCTCTTCTAAGACTAGTTTCGAAAATGCCTTTAATGATAATTTCCATTTACCGGCAATCCAGGTCTATACGGCATCGGCATTCGGATCAGCTTCTACCTAGTTAACGGCCGAATCGGCTAGGTTCATTATCGGATCTTGTTAGCTATCATCTAAGCTTATTCCAACCATTACACGATTTTAACCATACGTTCTTCTGCACCTTCAAGAAACTTGCGTAAATCGTCTCGAGGCGAGCTCAATAGCCCAACACGCTTGTATGTCCCAGGAGCAGTCTCTGAAGGCATCAACACCATAGCTATAACATACCTGATATAGCCATTACGGCCACTATATCCGAGTAGGATCAGCGACACATCTCGTTGAAAGACGCCTCCCGTAGAACAGTCCCAATCTACAATCCCCCAGATTCCTGGGTGTAAGGGTGATTTGCCTAGATAAGGCTCGAGCAGCGATTCGGGAGAGTGGAACCGTTCATTCCCTTCCACACGAACAGTATCCATATGACCCTTCAGTGTAATGAATCCGACTTTTACAGCGCCCATTGGATCATTGCCCACTGGGGTGCATTGAGCATCCACAACTTCAGCAGACCTCTCTGTCATTGTGTAGCTATCAGAGTCGTCAAAGATAAATGCAGGCCGTCTGACACTTGTCCTGCCGTCGATGTATCCCGACGAGAAAGGTGACCAGGATGGAGCCATATATCCATCCCATCTCCTACACTCGATATTCTTTTCTTTGATCCATAACAGTGACTCCGGTATGTGGTCCCTCCAGATACCAGCAAGGTACTCCCCAGCTCCGCGTGATTGCCACAGCCTCGCAAGTCCTGAGAGTGCTGGCAGTCTGTCAGAGTCATGAGTAAGTACCAAACCCTTGTATCTGCTTATAAGATGAAGCCACCGTTTATGCAGATCTTCAGGCGCGTTATAACCCTTTGTCCTGGTAAACTGAGCGGTTCTGACCATGCCCGCAGTAATGCGACTATTCTCTTCGAGATCCTCGTCCTCGATTTCAATGCATTCACATTTCAAGCATTCGATACATTCCCAGAGAATTTCGCTGTTTGTAAAATGCACTATTCTTCTTGATAGTGTGTTTTCTTGGAGTACCCATCCGCGTCTGTTCAAAGGCGCTTCTTCGACCTTGAATCGATGTTGGTGTAACGGTTCACTATTGCGTTTCCGACAGTAGATATGTGAGGTTGTGCCATGGGGATTGCGCAGCTTGGCGATTTTGAGCGAATTTCTCGCGTCCAGCTGTGGCGTGTCTGAAAAGGTTTCGTCTTTTCTGTCAAGAAAGCCGTTCGTTGAGTTAGATGCCTGCGAAGCTGCAAGTACTAGATACGCATTGTTATAGATGGTGGCCATTTCCGCAGACTGCGTCTCCCAGTCAGACTTGTCGTCTTGGATTATACATAATGAGTCGATCCACAGATAGCGAATCCCTATGCCGCGACAGATTGTTACTGCATCTTGAAAGTTCTTGGGAAGGCTCCTAAGGCTGATGGCCTTCTGGTGATCCTGGACATTAGCCTTTGTGGTCCGTAAGACTGGGTTCTTGCCCCAGCAATGGCTGAGAGCCACATACGGAGCGTACTGTTGTGAGGAGACATAAAGGGCCAGGTGTTTGTGCCTTACATCCCCGACATCAAGTACTCGTCTGGGGAGTATGGAGTCATTGTTTGTGCACCTCTTGTGTGTCGCGTCACATTCTTTGATCCACGTCGAAAGTAACCATTGAAACTGTTCTCGTCGGCCTTTTGAAGATGTTCTCCCTGGTTTTATGAGATCCCAAGCTGGCCGAGGTGTACCGGCAGGGTAGAATAGCTGAACAGCCCCAAGCTCTTGCATGAAGCCAAGAGGGGACTTTTCGTAGGCTAGAACGAGTCCATCGGTCGCCTTGTTACATTCTAACACCCCATCAAAATGACTTCGTCCATAAAGATAAGCACTGAGGTAAACTATCAAACATTTGCTGCACCCATTCTCGCCATTTTGTTTAACGATGTGCACTAGTAACCCTCCTTCGTTTTCGTAAACGCAATCGTGGGGAGGTGGAGTTGTGGACCAAACAATGTTCAGAGGCTGCATAGTGAACAATAAAGGTTTATCTGGTTGACGTTTGTAACTAGAGCAGTAAAATGGCTCTGGGGGATTTTGCTGAGTTCGCTGAAATGCGAGGTGGGATAAAAGTTGTGAATGTGTAAGACGATATTGTTCCGACGAGAATAATTTACTGGGCGATTCCTCGTCCAATCACAGCCATCTGACGGTCAAGAGCAGCGTACTCATGCTGACTCAGCAGCTGAGACCCAGAACGATTGCATAACCCTGCATAAGCTTGCATAGGTAAGGTGTAGGGTATGGACCGTCGCGCCGACAATTTCATCAGTTGATACAGTATCTCGTCAAAGCGAGCTGAAGTAAACAGGACAGCTATGTGACATTCAAAAATATACACAGGGTCGAATCTAGCTTGGTATCTGAGCGGAGTTGGGAATAGATTTTGAAGGGCGACTTGGAGTCCTGTGGACGGGTGGTGATTTCTGCGAAGCCGAGTTTGCTCTCGACGAGATCGCATGCAGGTAAACACCTTCATTTAGTTCCATGAAGATAACATATAAACAGTTTCTCATTATATTTACCACGCACGTGTTTCAAATGCAGACCATACTTGGCCAACAGCGCTCACTAATGACGGACTAAAACATCAAGTCCATACACAATGCTTGATCGTGATTCCCCAAGCGCCATGCCTCACAAACCAGAATGACCAGAACAACATGAAATTCCACCAAATCAATCGCACAACCCGCGATGCCAAATTCAGCAATCAGTTCGCCATGATACTCTTTCCACCATCGTCAGTAACTCTCTGCCTAACCCTTATCTTCATCGCGCCATTCCCCAGTTTCCCGTGACCGGTTATACCAGTAGTAACCAACGCGCTCGGGCAAAAGAGAAGCGCTTCGCCAGTCTTCAACTCGACGATCTCAGAAAAGAGGTTCTCGCAGTAAGCCCTCTGGTTAGAGTCGTCTCGGGACACACCAGCCAGATGCTTGCGTAGAACGCCAAACCAAGCTGGGGATGTGAACCGGTGCACGATCACTGTTGAACAAAGGTCGAGGAGTTTGGGAGAGATGGTTGGTTCTTGGGTTGAGAGAACGACTCGAGTTCCGAGATGGCGCTGGAGGCGGATGACCGAGAGTAGAGACTCGGTGAGTGTCTGGCTGTCGGAGGAGTCGTTCATGTACTTGTGTGCCTCGTCGAGGGCAACAATCCGGCCGATCCTGGAGTCCTGTTCGAGGAATATGCTGAGACAGATGTTGAAAAGAGAGCACGCGGCTTCGGCAGTGACGCAGGGACAAGAGAGATCGACGATGGTCAATTGTCCAGGCTGTTTCATAACTATTAGCATAAGTTTGAGAGAAGAGGAAACTACTCACCTTCAGAGTCCAATCAATTCCAGCCTTAACCTTAGGAGCCTTGCCGTTCAAAGCGGTCTGCGCGGGGTCCATGAATGATTCCAAAGTGTCAAGGCGCTGCTGAAGCGGCACATATTGACCCTCCTTGAGATCCTCCTGATCGACAAGACGCTTGAAAGTCTTGTAGTCGAAACCCGAGTTCGTTTTCTGCTGAGCAATGCGCATGTCGCGGAGAATTCGTTGGATGACGTGAAGGTAGAGGGGCAAGCTGCCGCCCTTGATCGAGTTTGCCGCCATGAGATCGAGCATGCGGCTCGTGTTCAAGTCTCGTTGGTCGATGCGAAGGGGTTGGACTGTCACGTTGGGAAGTTTGGCGTAGATGCGCTGCTGAAGTCAGTCACTGGTCAGAGGAAGTGGAGGAGGAAGAAATACCTTGATGTTTCCCAAGTTTGACGGCGCGCAGAGCACCCGCACGCTCACTACTGGATCGCTGGATAGATGGGCCGCCTCGCATGGCATACCGCCCGTGTCAGAGATGAAAGTATCGTAATGAAAAACCAAACCGGCCAACGGGCGCGGGAGATAGTTGGCCTTGCACGGGATGAGGCAGTTCTCGAGAATGCTGCTCAAGGTGTGGCTCTTTCCAGAGCCCTGGCTGCCGCAAATGAAGGTACTGGTGGGATCAGAGACATTGTAGAATAGGCGATTCTTCAAAACCTCGTTCCGATCGATGAGCGCTCTCGTGATGTCAACGCCCAAAAGACCGGACTGAGCGGGCGCGAGAAGACCAGGGCGGAAGAGGGGAATCGAGCCAGTGGTCTCGGCAGTATGGCTGTTATCTGCGAGAAGTTGCAAATGGGGGTGCACCTCAGTTTGTTCCATTTTACATGCCGAAGGTATCGCGAAGGTGAAAGGTTGTTCAGAGGGTGCCGCGAAGGAGAAACCGGGCTTATCAGAAAGAGAGAGTTGATCCATATGGGGCGCAAGTGGGATGTGAAGAAATTAATCGAGGAATGTGCGATGCTGCCTGCTGCCTGCTGCCTGCGCGATTGTTGTGAATGTGTTTCAGCTGGTGAATGACTTTTGGGAAGGAACAAAACAACAGATTTGGTTGCCGAGCTGCACCCCCACTGACATCGGGATTTTTGTCACTGCACACGCACTGACCATTTTTGGACTAATCTCAATTTGGCATAATTCTAGAACATGGTATCTACACCTCAAATGTACTCAAAAATATCCTGAATCTCCTTCGTAGACAATCCCTTCTCGATAGCAAGCTGCAGCTGAATTCTCGCCTTGGAAGGATTCAAGTATCCAGCGCCAATACCGAATGATCTCTCCCCAACATATCCCCACGCAGTCCTCCTGCTCACGACAACAGGAAGAGTGGAGTTATCCAACACCTTCTTAATTTCATCAGCAGCCTCATCGGGCCAACCTCCAGCGCCAAGACCAGCGAGAACAATACCCTCAGCGCCGCCATCGATGGCAGCTTGGAAAATCTCAGGGTCGGCTTCTTGATGGCCGTAGAGAACATCGACCTTGGGAAGGGCCTTGTCGGGCGAGCTGGTGCTGATGTTGAAGTAGTGGTGGCCGAGAGGGCGGGAGGCGGGATACCAGAACACGGGCTGAATGTTCTCAAAAGCACCCAGGTAGCCTTGATCTTCAGCGATAAATGTTTGGACGGAGTTGGCGTGAGATTTAATGGTGTAGCGCGCAGAGGCGATCTTGTCGTTGAGAACAATCATAGCGCCACGGCCCATGGCACTCTTACTACCAGCCAATCTCACAGCAGACAGAAGATTAATAGGCCCATCAGCGCTGATAGCCGTAGCAGGACGCATAGATCCAACCATGACAACAGGCTTTTCACTCTTGACAGTAAGATCCAAAAAGAAACTCGATTCCTCAAGGGTATCAGTGCCATGAGTAACCACAACGCCTTGAATCTCAGGGTTATCCAAGTCAGCCTGGATGCGGTGCGCGAGCGTAGTCAGGATAGTAGAGTTAACATCTCCACTATCGACATTCGCAATCTGCACGCCTTGAACGTTGGAGACGTTGCATAATTGAGGAACAGCGTCGATGAGAGCCTTGATGCCTAGGGCGCCGGCTTGATAGCCAGTTGTCTGATCGGCGGAACCTGCTTCGCCAGCAATTGTACCGCCTGTTGCGAAGATGGTGATGTTGGGGAGACTGGCGTTGAAGCACTCAAAGTTATCCACATCTCGGGGGATGAGTTGAGGTGTTGGGACTGGAGATGCGACGGCAGAGCCAGCGAGGGCGAGGAGCAGGGATTTGGAGAGAGACATGATGGGCCAAGACGAGGGGAAGGAGATGGCTGGGGAAGAGACAGCTACTGTGCATTCGTGAGGAGAGACATCGGTACTTATAGTTTTGCTCGCGATAATGGGTAGGTGATCAGCAGATCTACATGCATCCCAATCCGTTACCTTATCATTATTCAACAGCGATCCAGGGACCATGGCAGCGGTACAGCCAAGAGATACGACCAACGTCGATTTAGAGTATCCCGGCTAGCCAACGGGCGCATTACTCGCTGAGCCGGAAGTGTAAAATGCCCAGGAGCTTGGGCCGTCTAGGTCGTGTACTAGTTACGTACGACGGTAAGACATTGTAGGATCTACAAGGGTATCCGAGGGTCGGAGCGAATATGTTGGATCATGTTTGCATTAGATGCTGGTTCCTATCTCACCGCAAGTTCTCAGCTGAAATTCCAAGATCTTTCTAGATACTACCTTCTTGATTTGTTGCTTGGAATGCAAAACTTCGTGTTGGTTCAGGGTATATTTTGTTCAGCTTCAGGGTATTCACATCACATGACTCAACTAGACCAACCTGTTGGTTCTTCAAGCGGGGTACCAAGACATTTGTTTAATGCCAATTCCCTACCAGCCTCCCCCAAGAAAAACTCAATCCGCATCGGAGAAGTTTGATTCGCTGACATCATATCGGACCAACTTCACATTTCTGTTATCTTTCTGTTACCTTATCCCAAGGATCCCGTTTCCTCATCTGGTCAATGCAGAACCCCACCTTATCCTGGAGTCCCACGTTGCGCGATTATCGCAATCTATCCTCTGATAAACACAGCCTCGTTTCTATCATACCCGCACGTGTGTTATCATAATGGCCGATAATCCTCCGAATCCTCCCGCCAAACGAACCCAGGTACCCAGAGCATGTCAGCGCTGCAAAACACTCCGACGGGGTTGCAATGAGTATCGGCCTTGTAGACGATGTGTGGATGCAGGATTTGCGGATCGCTGTATCGGTCAAACAGGTTCTCCGACGTTCATTCAACCTGTCTATCAGTACGCGTATCCAACTTCACCAAATACAACGCAGGATGCGTTGACCAAACTGTTCGAACTCGTGCCAGATCAAGTTCTAGATCATTGCATCGAGCGCTTTTTCGCAAGATTGTATCCTACGATACCTATTCTTACACGCGATTATGTGCAGCAGCTTAGATCATCCGTGGAGGGGAGGTTGGAAGCGTACTCTGTTCTTGTCGCGATGTGCGCGCAGGTCTTGCTTCAAACGGAAGAGCCAGAGAGTTTACTCTCACAAGGTCTCATCGCTGAGAACAATGCGACATATGGATCCATGATTGTTGACCAAGTCGTCGCGGTGCATCAATCGATTCCAAGACCTAGTCTGAATCAATGTCTCCTCGCATTCTTTCTCTACGCGTGTCAAGCGCGTTTGTCACATCATAGTCAGACATTTTTATTTCTGCGACAAGCTACGACTTTGTTTTGCTTGTTGAGACTGGATGATATGAGTCATGCGGACAAGGCGTTGGCGGATCGTTTATTCTGGGTGTTGGTGGTATCTGAACGATCACACGCGATAAGGTATCGTCGACCGATTACGTTGCAAATCACAGATGAAGCACCAGAAATCGACATGAATGACCCCTCGTTGTCAGGGTTTTGGAGTCTATCTGCACTTTTCCGACCGATCGACACGTCCTTTGTCGCACTTCACAACCAAGAACGCTTCGCAATCACGCCATCGTTCTCATCACTTGATTACGTCGAGACAGCTGTTAATACAGCTATCAAACCCGACACTCAACTCCATGAGACACAAAAAGCGAATTTGCGAATAACACAGCTCTGGTTGCGTATGATTGTCTGGAAACTCCGACTCCACCTGGGTCATCTCAGCGAAAACGCGCACCAGCACAGTCTAACGTATCAATACCCTCTAGTCGTCGCAAAAGACCTAATGCTATCAACAAGGGATCTGTCGATAGACAGTATTAAAATTCATGGTATAGGCGTTACGGAGAAATTGTACGATATTGTTTCTGCTGTGGTGGATGTTTTGGCGCGTGTACCTGTCGCGTCGTCAATTCCACAGGGTTTGGCGATGGGGAGTTCGCCTGAGGATGACTTGATGTATATTCGGGATCTCATTACGAAACTGCCTGGTGGGATTTCTACGTATCAGCCTTTGTTGGAGAAGCATATTCAGCAGGTGCTGCCTAGACTTGACAGCACGCCAATACCGAGGCACAGTCCACAATAAACAAAATTATTAACTGTTCCACGCTATATATACCGACACCTTTTAAATCGCTATCAATGTCCAGTCGATGCGAAAAACAAGGTCAACTATCTACTGCATCTCCTTCTCAACCGTCATCTTCTTTTCCGACGTGACGTGATCAGAGTAAGGATCAATCTTGGTGGAAGCAAACTTCCTAGCCGACACGCGTCGCTCAAACAAAACATCCAACTCAGCATAAGTCCTCCCCCTCGGTTCAGGAAGTCTGAAATACACCCAAACCGCAGAGATCAAACAAGTACCAGCCCAAAAATAAGCCGTACGAGCACCCCAATTCCAAGCTGTCGAAGATAACTGGTAATTCGTCATGACATTGACGAAAATATTGCTAGCATTATACGCAGCACGCGCCATGACAATAGTCTTAGCTTTAAGACGCGTTGATGAGAGTTCGGAGATGAGGGAATAAGTAACTGGTCCGACAGTGAAATCGTAGACGAAAGTAAAGACGATTAGCATTGCGCCAATGGCCCAGACTGAACCGTTGTTGTCAGAGAATGAGAGGGAGCCGACGATGATGAGGATGAGAAGTTGAGTGCAAAGGCCGGTGAAATGAATGGTTCGTCGACCGACTTTGGCCATTAGAAACCAAGAACCAAATGTACCAACCATACCCAGAGCATACTGAGCCATGGAAAGTGAGAATGAGTTACTCGCGTCCATGCCTGCTTGGGTCAAGAAATATGAGAAATAGCCCATGAGGTTTTGACCGCCCAACGTTTGCACTAGCCAGATACCCACGACGATTTCTGTTCGTCGAAGATCAATACCCTTGAAGCAGTCTCTGTAACTGGTTCCCTCCTTCAAATTCTTTTCCATCTCATTTGTATGTTCAATCATGGCGATGGTATCGTCGGCGTTGAAGTTTGGTTGGTTGGGGGACGTAAGTCGCAACAAAGATTTCTTCGCGGCAGCGCGATTGCCTTTTCGAACATGCCACCAAGGAGATCTAAAAAGGTCAATTCACGTAACTGGTCAATGGTGGAGGTTCGACTTACTCGGGAGCAAATATGACACCTGCTAGAATCGGCACAGGCCACACCCATTGCACACCAAAAGGAATGCGATAAGCCCATTCATCCCCACGCCCAACAGAACCCTTATTAACAGCAGCAGCAAAGAACTGTCCAATAACCCAGCACATGTTAATGAAAGTCGTAAGGTATGGTCGGAGCACAACCGGTGCTACTTCGGACGCATATGCAGGTGTTACGGATTGGAATGCACCCCATGGGATACCTATAACGTCAGCGCGGCACAGCTTGCATGGAGGACCGAACTTACCACAGAGAACTTCTCCCAACACAAGGATTTTCACGTTGGGTGCGAAAAAGAGGACGAAGACGAATGCAATCATGAGAACCAGGGCTCCAACGGTTGTCATCTTGTAGCCATATCGATCAGAAGCCCATCCAGCGAGGATCAAGCCTATGATCTCGCCTGCACGCGCACCGTTGGATAATCCAGATTGCCACGCTGCCGTCACAGCGTATTTGTCTTTTTCAGCGTTATACTCGCCGAATTTTTGGTTGAACACGGGAGATGCATAGAGATTGCCTAGCAGGGCGAGGTCGTAGCCTTCCATGATGAGAGTGGTGGATAGAAGGACGGACCAGCCTATGGCTTTGGGGTAGGTTTTGCAGGCTTGCCATAGAGTCATATGGTGTTCTGCTTCAGCAGCGACTTTGGCGTCTGAGGCGAGCACCTCTGTCGTGGGAGACTCGTCATGGTGCGCAGGGATCTCGGTGTCACCCTTTGTGGAAGCCATTGTGCCAGAATTGAAGAAATTGAAGAATGAAGTTGAGAGTCTGAAGCGGTGAGTAGGAAGCAAGCAAGGAGAGGAATCCGTCTCTTTATATGCTTCACGGCCGAGCCCAACCGGACAAAAGGCTAGTTCAATGCAATTCTTGCATACGAGAGGCAAGCAAACATTATTTTCGACACAACGTATGGGGAAGGAAGAAGAATCCGGGGAAGGTGTGGGGTGCAGGTGCAGGGAAAAGCATTGGAGAATCTTGCCGAGATGATTCTTTTGACAGGAGACTCCGACTCAGCTGCGGAGTGTCCGCTCTAGTCTGAAAGCTAGCATTGGTCAGGTGAGCCGATGAGCGGGGGGCGGAGCAACTCCGCTACACATTCAAGATGAAAATGTTTGCCAGTACGGAGTTTCCGCATTTTTAATGACATCGTCGGAACATCCTGTTGCTAACAGGGAATAAAAAGTTTGTGCAACACGGTGGAAACTCCGAGATATGCCATTTTGATGGGGTTGCACGGGTCGCCACATTTGGCCGCCGATGAGACTGCGACGGATAAACAACTCATTCCCCTCATCGACTTTCCATTTTGTCTCATCAATTCACATTTTCCCTCAATTGCCCATTCTTTTGACTTTCACCTCATTTAATAATCTCTCGCCATGGGCTCAGTAATCTGGGACGACCAAAACCAATACGTCGGTAATCACCCCTGGTGGAAAGCCGCATCATTCTACCAAGTCTACCCAGCAAGCTTCAAAGATTCCAACGGCGACGGCTGGGGCGATTTACCCGGTCTCATTTCAAAGCTCGATTATCTTCATGACTTGGGGATTGACGTCGTATGGGTTTCTCCAATTTTTGAGAGCCCGCAGAGTGATATGGGCTACGACGTATCAGATTATCAAAAGATTTACAAACCCTATGGCAGCGTTGAAGACGTTGACATTCTGGTGAGAGAATGTCATTCTAGAGGATTGAAGGTCATTCTTGACCTTGTTGTCAACCATACGTCTTCCGAGCATCGCTGGTTCAAGGAATCGAGATCGTCGCGTGATAATGCGAAGAGAGATTGGTATATCTGGAAGCCAGCACGTTATGATGAGAACGGAGTTCGTCAACCTCCTACGAATTGGAGGGGTTATTTTGCTTCTTCGACGTGGACTTGGGACGAGCTTACGCAAGAGTACTATCTTCATTTGTACGCGTCGGACCAACCTGATCTAAATTGGGACAATCAGGAATGTCGCGAGGCTATTTATGAGGACACAATGCGCTTTTGGCTTGATCGCGGCGTTGACGGCTTCAGAATCGACACTGTCAACAAATATTCTAAGAGGAGGGACTTTGTCGACGCGCTTATCACGGATCCTTCGTCACCTCATCAGCCCGCACCTGAAATGTGGTGCAACGGACCGAGGATTCATGAATTCATTCATGAGATGTATGAGAAAGTACTCAAGCCGTACAACGCCGTATCTGTCGGGGAGCTCTCCAATACGCCTGATCCAGCACAGGTCATTCCTTATGTCTCAACCGCTGCGAAAGAGTTGGATATGGTCTTTGAGTTCTCCATGATCAGACTCGGAAACGGCAACGGTTTTGGAGACAAGTATATTTACCAGCCATTTTCTTTGCCGAGGTTGAAAGCGGTTGTGGAGAAGTGGCAGAGCTTCATCGAAGGAACGGATGCCTGGACTACAGTGTTCTGTGAGAACCACGACAACGGGCGAGCAGTTGACCGTTTTGGTGACGCTTCAACGCCGGAATGGTGGCTCAAATCCGCAAAGACCATTGCGCTATGGCAGACCACTATGACTGGGACTCTCTTTCTCTATCAAGGTCAAGAAATCGGTATGACCAACATGCCACAATCCTGGGGAATTGAAGAGTACAAGGATATCGAGAGCAGGAATTTCTACGATGAGGCAGTGCGATCGGGTAATGAGAAGAGAGTGAAGGACACGATGCATGGTCTTCAAATCATGGCGCGCGATCACTCTCGCATTCCGTTCCAGTGGGATGATACACCGAATGCTGGGTTTTCACGCGCAGAGGCTCAGCCATGGATGAGGGTGCACGATGATTATCGCGCCATCAATGCAGCAAAACAATCCAAAGACCCAAGATCGATCCTGAGTTTTTACAAAGCGATGTTGAGAATCAGGAAACGCCATCAAGATGTATTTGTTTTTGGTTCGTTTAAGCTAATGGATGGTGACGATCAGTCTGTGTTCAGCTTTTTGAAGGAGAGTCAAGGTGGGAGGAAAGCGCTGGTGGTGATGAATATGAGTCAGGAGGATAGAGTTGGTCCAGATATTTGTACCGCTCTGGGCTGTGAGATTGGTCAAGTGAGGCTGCTTGTTTGTACTACCGACGAGCCACGGCCGCGGGATGGTGGACGCCCAATACTTTATGGATGGGAGGGGAGGGTGTATACCAACTTTGAGTTGGAGTAGACAGTTTTTGTTTGTCGACTTCTGCTGGACACAATGAGGCAACCGGATTTTAGTATCTCCTACTTGTGAAACCCTCTGCCTTGTTCTTGTGAATAAGCAACTTCTTCGAGAGGTTGAAAAGGTACACGTGACATAATCGCGGGGTTTATACCACCCATTTGCGTCAACCATTGTGAGAGCCTGATCGATGGTAATCTTTTCTAATACGATATTGAAGTTGCGACTATCCTTCTTCATTGTTTAATCAGCACAGTGAGTTCCCACCTGACGGATCACATATTGTTTACTTGCGACTCCTTCTTGATCTCCTTTGTGATATATGCAATGTCAGATCATCAAAGCGTAAATGCGGCGCAGGAATGCGCAAAATTGTTTATGTCTAGATCTGACTTCTCAAGACGTCTACAATATTTTATCGTGCCTACCTTCCTAGGTACTGAATACGAGACACTCCCAGCATTCCGACTGCTTGAGAATTGCTGTGACCTGTGCGAGCATTTGAAAAAGCTGGCTGTTAGGGCTACCGGTCCAGACCTCAGGTTCAAATCGACCCAGGTACTGTTTTTCCCCTCTGAACATTATCTAGTTCTCAAGCTCCATCTGCCAAATGAAGACCCTGAATCCCCCGGCTACTTCATTAAAAGGTGCTTTTACATATACTCGCATCCTTGTAGGTCCACCTTTGGTCGACTTGAACAGAAGCTAATACCATGTTCTTGGTCAAGACGTTCTTTGTCCTTGGTCTATTTTCAAACCATACCCCTTCCAAAACCTTGAATGGGCTTTTAGTAAATTGCTAGAGTGCGCGACGAAACATAATTGCTACGACTCTGGCCCAAATCCGCTTCCGACCAGAGTGATCGGAGTCGGTCGTAGACCTGATGATATCCGTCTGCAAGATGGAGGCTCTTCCGCTCGATATATCTGTCTCAGCCACTGTTGGGGGTCGAAAAAACCCTTGATCACAACCGAACAAAACGTCCGTGACCATTTTGGTTGCATCGCATGGGAAGATCTACCTCAGTTGTACCAAGATACCATCCGTCTTGCTTGGCGATTAGAGATAGAGTATGTCTGGATCGACTCACTCTGTATTATTCAGGATAGCTCCGATGACTGGGCTCACGAAGCTGGGCGCATGAAAGATGTTTATGGCAACTCCTGGCTCACTATTGCAGCGACTTCCAATCCAGACTGCTGCAGTGGAATTTTGGATAACCCGTGCGATGAAAAAGACCATGCCCATTTCGCATCATTCAAGGACTGTATTCAATATTCGGGGGTAAAGCGTCTAAATCAAGCTTTCAGCTGGATTGCAGTTCCTGGAGATATTAATACCTGCGGAGCCCACAGGCATAAGAACGGCAATTGTCGGTGGCCTTTATTGACCAGGGGCTGGGTCTTGCAGGAGCGACTTTTATCGCCGAGAGTTTTATATTTTACAGCGGCAAGTCTCCTGTGGTCGTGCAAAGAAGGCGAGGAGAAGGAAAAGTCGGTTTTTGGCCGTTGTCCCAAGCCCAAACACATGGACATAAACATCATGGCCGTCACTGAAAGAAAAAGATGGGATTCGGATCCATGGCTCAATGGATATTTCTGGTTGGATATCATTGAAGAGTACTGCAAGCTCAAGTTGACTGACCAAGAGGATCGCCTGCCAGCATTATCAGGCTTGGCACAGAAGGCTTACCAACGAATACCCTCTGGAGCCAAGTATCTCGCTGGGCTGTGGAGTTCTTCCCTTCTTCAAGGGCTTTCATGGTACAATAATTCCCAGCAAAGCCACAGCAGGCGCCACAATCCCCCATGCGGCGTCTTGGCGGGATGTTCAAGACAACTGGACCAGGTTCATCGAGGTGCACCATCCTGGTCCTGGGCAGCGATAGAAGCTTCAGTGAAGTTCCCGCCATTGGTTCGCAATGAAGGCACAGTCGTATTCCATGTTCAAATTGGTGAGGCAGAATGCACGCCTGTGAGTCATCATGACCCGACAGGTCAAGTGAGCAATGGCAGAATACACCTGCGGGGACCGATTTCAACATTCACAATCAGCGACCATACCCTTATCATTAGTCCAGGACTTTCTCGTGGTAAGGTTTACTTCGATTGCCCGGTGCACATGGGCTTGATGCATTTGATTGGCAATCAGATTAAGTGTTTAGTCATGTATACGAAGAAACGTGGGGAGACAGACTTTACTGGCTCACCACTCAGTCAAAGAAATAAGAGACACCATTCGGCAGGGCTGCTCCTTCAGCCCGTAGTGGGAAAGGACTCTGAGTATCGCAGGGTAGGGCTGGTACATGGATCTCGCAATCCAGATACAAGCATTGACTCCTCGGCTTGGTTTGATAGATTGTCAAATGTGGAAGATATAGTGATAATATAGGTATAGCTACTTCCATAATATTCAAATCAAGTTAGTCCTAGAACAATGTATTGTTCTTCTGATATCGTATACTAGTTTATGTTTATGTGATGTTTCCCGTTTCTATATAAATCCGCCACAGTAACAGCATTAGGCTATCCTGACTCGAGCTGACAGGCCAAGCAGTTCGCATTAATACTGTCCTAGCCTCTGCCCATCGCGTGATTCCTGACCTAGCCACCCATATTCGCAGGTATGAAACAAATTCCGAAAACAGTTCGTTCAACTGTTTACTATACGAGAGCGACTGAGCATGCATTAGACTCAGCGACCCAGTGAATGCCTTCCAAAACCACAAATCTTGTTCCTCCTTGCTCATCTTATCCAGAGATAGTAAGCCCCTCTCCATGTCACGCTTCAGGATATTGAGGGTGTGATAATGTAGTTGAGTTACCGGTGGTAACCCTCGGTTGCTCATCCCAAGGACAGTAGCCAGATACATGCCGACTCCAACGCAGAGGCCGGACCAAGACGATAGAATTGGCCGATCTTCATCATCTTGAATCTCATCCAAAGACGGCTGTTCAACATCGGAAAAGATTTCTATGTGGCCATCGATGAATGCAGAGAATAGCTTCACAGCACTGCCACTCTTCCAAACTTTCCAGGTTGCGTTGGTGACCGTATCTGCTAACACGTTTCTATATCTCAAGCCGTGCAGATGGGTAGTTTGTTGGAGAGCATTTATGATGGCTCGTGCATCAATATCTGCAGGCATTCTATCCCACGTGGTAGGGGCAAAGAAGAATGGCATCATGGATATCGTTCTAAGGCGAAATGCAGGCCCGGTTTCTTCTTGGTGGTGCCAGTTGTGTATTAAAGGCAATGGGTCTCCAGAGTTGAAGGGTGAAGCGATTGTATCGTGACTTCTCAAAAAGTCATCTACACGGCTCTTTTGGCTTTGAACAAAATTGCAGACCCTGATTTAATGAATGATCAGCATTCAAGAGCTTGCTCCAAGATATAGAGGTTCAAAAGCCTTACAGTATTATATAACGATCTATCATCTCGGTTTCGACCTCTTTCGACGCAATGGAGTCGTTGTCGAGGGATTGTCGTGTGGCGTCTAGATATAACATAAGGCCATTCAAGTGCGAATCTGCAACTTCAAAGTTGCCAAGACAACACTAAGCAATTAGTATCAGTAAGCAAAAGTCAGAATCGAGTCTTTATTTGGAGATGCCTTACCTCGATAAAGGACAATGTGTTGATATAATTTGTACACATCATGCGGTCTTTTTTATTTCTGGAATTCTGAAGCCAAAAGTTGACTTGACGTATTGTTTCAATCTTGTGGAATAGGAATGTAGATTCAAATAATTGAAGGTCCCCTACATTCCACGCATAGTGAAGACTAGATATCAGTAAGACGTTACGTAGGACATCTGGATCATGGATCACCATAGTCGGTCTAGAATAACATATTATGGTCAGAATGTCATTGCCAGGTTGTGCGTTATTTAATTACCTGTCGCGTAGTTCTTCTTGCGAGAAAGAAAGGCTCTGTCCAGTCTGGAAGACTATTTCCATGCAGTTAGAATTATACCTGGACTTGTAAGTATTCAGACTAACAATATCGGAGAAGTTCTAGTGACTTGAAAGGCATGTTGATAGGCAAGGTATCGAAAGGATTCAAGGACCTGTTTATGCCGGAGTGCCAAGCCTTTGACATCAAGGAATTTTGAGTAAGCTTGTTGGTTGACGATGACAAAGTGCGTCTAGAACGGGACGGCGAGTCGGTCGAAACTTGGGTCCCATCAAAAGACCATGGGAAGTGCTGACCAGGGCCCAACGCGCCTCTCCGCTCGCGCAGGGGAAGCTTTGGTTGGTAGATGCATGGTTCCCCTTTGGCGGTGCATCTTGAACTGTTATATGCGGTTGGTCTAACTGGACTGATTCAAATAGGCGACCCAAGGTGCGGGAAAGGCGGGATTTACCAATGAGGACGCTGTTCATCGCACCGCAGCTTTTTCTGTCGGCATCCTACGCAGCCTGTGCGGCTCCGCTTACTAGCGAGTCCAGATCGCGGCTCTTCCATAGTGGGAAATACCCTGTCGGTGGTAGATTTGGACCCAGGATTTGCTTTTTAAATTTTGACGACTCAGGTAGTAGTTGCTTGGCTCGTATATGAGCCTATAGACATGGAGTAGTCGGTAAAAGAACAGAAGTATTGAGGTGGCTGACTGGTGGGTTGTGATTGAGATGATGAGGCCCTCGGTTAAGCTATACTTAATTGGGATGAATTCCCCGTTGACAAGGGTTTATCTGACTGCTCCATCAGCCAATGAGAAGTAGGATCAAGAGACGAAGGCTCTAGCATATGAGTGAGACTACCAGGAACCTCACTGAAAGGCTTGTTAGAGAACCTGCTAAAGCGCATTCTGATGAGACTTCTAATAGTCAAAGAACTTCTAGAAGCTAGTTACACTAACTAACTCTTTTCGCTAGTGGATAACTACATTTACGGCTATTGTAACTCTGCGACTGGGGGAGAGTATGAGTGCCTCGCTATCCAGGGTAAGCGAAAGTTCTTTTGCAAGATTGAATGGCTAGATATGAAGTGGCATCTAGTGAAAGAACTGTGACCTTTGTGCCGCATCAGATTTTCAACAGTTCTTATTCCAATGCATTGTGCCTGTCATGGGGCATACTTTCACTGTTATAACTATACCTATACAATATGATTCAGCGTCTTCCTCCTCCAGTGAGGTAATAGGAGCCCTGGCTATATTTACAAGAGTGAGCTTAAATGTATGGGTCATGATCCCACTCTTCTAATTCCTTTGTATAACAGATCCATAACTTTTTAGGATGCTGCTGTGCCTTTAGCCACATATCCCGAAGACTTGTACCCTCGCTGCGAGCAGCATTGAACCATGAGTTAACCGACCAAATAGCTACCTTAATACGCCCTTGGTATTTCTCCCCATTAAAAACAGTTTCTTCTGAACTGTCCCAGTCTGCATTATGCCCAAACCCAATAAGGATCAAGAAGATCACCACTAGCTTCTGTACGCTGGAGATTTTCCTCGCAAGTTAGTTCAATAGGAATGACGATGAAAGTATTCCGTATAATTCCAGCAGTCAAAAGATGGTGATTCTCTTCGCTGAAGTGTCTGTTGTGTAATTAGTACATGAATTCTTTGCTAAAGGCATATTTTGACTTACTTTCGCAAATCATCATCTTCTGCCATACTCTCGTTGGGATAAAAGGTAGGCCACTTCTCAGTTTCCAATCCACGCAAAGTCATCCTATTGCCATAGCCCTGGCAATGGATACTATACCAGGTTACTCTATTTGCCAAAGAGAGATCATTAAGACCACCCCAGACTGAGTGCCAGTTATTCCCGTGCTTTTGTTGGACCTTTCTGGACATATACCAGATGAAACCAAACTCTTCTTTAACCTCAAGGATCTTTCGTATCCAGGCTGGCGGCGCCGGCGATACCCACTTCCAGATCCGTTCTAGGGTTTTCTTGTATCCCTGCGGTGCTAAGATGATTTGCCTCATTCGTTCGCCTTCGCAAAGTTGCCAGAAGGGTTCCATGGATTGCCTGTATTCCTGATCCCCCTGTGCTTGTGCCTCATCTGAAAAACGTTCAATGGCCGGAATCATCCATTCAGCGTTCCTCCGAGCTTTCCTGAGTTCATCATCCCGCACAAGCTCTCTGGCACGGGCGGCAGGGGTTTGGAGTTGTTCTTCTCGAAGGCGTTCTTCATAGATCTGCTGTAGTCTACCGCCATTGACATAACATATATCGCAATAGACTAGCTTCCAGGCATCCAAGAGAAAAGGCCGGGGACTTTTATCGCAATTTTCAATATAAGAAACCAAGATGTCACTTGCCTATTTAAGGTTTTTGAAGGTCAGTCATCAAGTCATACAGTTCAAATCAACACAATTAATGTGAAACTTGCTATTGCGACATCGTTGGTGATACGTTGGACCATTAAACGCTCGTCACGGTCGTAGGTAGTCCGGCCAAGGAGGGCATATTTCAGCGGTTAAAACGCTATAGTTTCGGAGGGATCAGTCAAGGCCACTTGGACAAGATCCCGGCCTGCAATGAGCTCTTCCAACTTCTGGGCCTCCTGTTCTCTTTCAGCGATTACCCTAACCCTGGTATATTCTTCTGCGGGAAGATGCTGGAGGCGTTGACGGTGCTCGGTTGAGTTAAGATGCATTAAGGTCCTACAGAGCTCTAGATTCGGGTCCATTGTAGTTGTGAACACGGCGCTCAGCTGTGTTTTGTTGCTAAAGTTGAGGATGTAGGCAAGTGAGTGAATTGCGAGAGATGAGGGAGATTGAATTAGTGGCATGGTTTGTTTCATTTCAAAAACCCCACCACGTGGATCAATGCCAATGCAGACAGGAAGCTCTGACTCATGCATGGATTATTAATAAATATTTATATTAATTTAATTCTTCATAGTTTAAAGGTTATGAGATTTAGTTTTTATTCCTTTATTGCACCTGCTCCCCCATGTCGCGATAAGATAGCGCGGGGATCCACTGAAAAAGAAATGGTGGGGGTTGACGATATCGGAGGTTGACCTGATCCTGGAACTGATCCCCGTATCAACAACCACGACCAAAGAAAACAGTGTGAACATCATGGCTTGATTGATTGCCAGCTGGTATCACTTCAATTGAAACTTTACCAAAAAGTCAATTGCATGCCACAGTCTTTGCCCGCTCCAGCTGTTGAGAGCTAGGATTAGTCATACCCCTCCCCCGCGCGCCCCACCTCCGGCTCAAGCTCCGATCTAAATTTTTCCCTTGTCTTGCCTCTGACCTCATCGCACAAACCCAGCAAAAACTCACGATCCCTCATCTCATCCACCGCAACCGCCAAAAATGAGTGCAGGACCTCAACTCGGACTCTTGGGTGGCGGCCAACTCGGCCGCATGCTCTGCGAAGCCGCGTCTCCTCTCGAAGTCGAAATCGCCATCCTCGACGCTCAAGACGCCCCAGCAAAGCAAGTCTCCCGCAGCAAGTACCACGTCGACGGATCTTTCAAAGACGCTGCCAAGATCAGAGAGCTTGCTTCCAACTGCAGTGTTCTTAGCGTTGAGACGGAACATATCGAGACTGCTGTCTTGGAGGAGTTGAGTAAGGAGGGCAAGGTTGTTGTTTATCCTTCTTGGAAGACGTTGCGTCTTATCCAGGATAAGTATGAGCAGAAGGATTATCTTGGTAAACAGGGCATTCCTATCGCTGAACAGACTGCTGTTCAAGCTTCCAGCAATGACGAGATGCGCGCTGCTCTCAAGGACATCGCTACGAAATACGGTCTTCCTTTCATGCTCAAGTCCCGAAAGGATTCATACGACGGACGAGGAAACATCAAAATCGCCAACGAAAACGACATCGAGACCGCAGTAACGGAATTCGGCAACCTTCAATGCTACGCCGAAAAGTACGTCCCTTTCCAACGCGAACTCTCCGTCATCGTCATCCGCACAGAAGATGCCGACGGCACAACAAAGCGTCTTGTGCCGTACCCTTGCGTTGAGACTGTCCATGAGGATAACGTCTGTTCTCGCGTGTACATGCCTCCTCGCGATACACCTGAAGAGGTTTCCAAGCGTGCGCAGGATGTTGCGGTCTCTGTTGTTGAGAAGCTTTGGGGACGGGGTGTTTTTGCTGTCGAGATGTTTGTAACGGAAAGCAATGAGATTCTTGTCAATGAGATTGCGCCTAGACCTCATAACTCTGGTCATCTCACCATCGAAGCCGTTCCCTACATGTAAGTCCCCCCACATTCATCATTCTACGGGAGCTGACGTCTCGCAGGTCTCAGTACAAAGCCCAACTCACATCCATTCTCGACGAGCCTCTCCCCGAACGTCTCGACCCCCACGTCTCATCCAGCATCATGATCAACATCCTCGGCGGCGCCTCACCAAAATCTCACCTTCCCCTCGTCAAGAAGGCCAAGGCCATGTTCGCTCCCAAGATCGGTGTCTATCCCCACCTCTACGGCAAGCAGTCCAAGCCAGGCCGCAAGATCGGTCACATCACTCTCACCGGCCTGGACTGCAGCATCAAGGAACTCGAGGAGGTTGCGCAACCTCTTGTTCAATTGGCAGCTGATATGCGCCAGGAACGAATTGAGGCTAAGAGCAAGGCCATGCGACCTGAGCAGGCAGTCGCCAAGTCCTCTCCCGCGCCATTGGTTCTCGTGACAATGGGTTCTGACTCTGATCTTCCTGTCCTCAAGCCTGGTCTTGATATCTTGACTCAATTTGGTGTTCCTTGGGAGGTCGACATTACCTCTGCGCACCGAACACCCGTCAAGATGGGAGATGTCGCTACAGCTGCTGCTGACCGCGGTATCAAGGCCATCATCGCAGCTGCTGGAGGCGCCGCTCATTTACCAGGCATGGTCTCAGCCTACACACCCCTTCCCGTCATCGGCGTTCCCGTGAAGGCGACTCACCTCGACGGCATGGACTCTCTTCTCAGCATTGTCCAAATGCCTGTAAGTCCCATCTCCAATCCTTCTATCACACGAACTAACATTTTACAGCGCGGCGTTCCTACTGCCACCGTGGGCATCAACAACTCTACCAACGCAGCCCTTCTCGCTATCCGAATCCTGGGCGCTTTCATGCCTGAATACCTTGAGAAGATGAAGGCCTACCAAACGGATATTGGAGAGCAGGTTAATGGTAAGGCTACCCGTTTGAGGGAGTCGGATGTGGAATCCTACCTTGCCTCGATGAAGAAGGGTTAGTAGGAGTGATGATTCTTTGTTGGACTCGAGATAAACAAAAATAGTAAATCGATTTGATTCAAAATTGTGATGGGTTATTGTGCAGAATACTATATCGCCCAGGGGACCTCTCGACAGCGTATTTTGATGTTCACTGCGAGGACACATGGAGATATGGGACTTGTTTAGGCAAACTGTCAAATTCCATCATGAAGGGTTAATGTTACAAAAGCTCGCTTTTTGTGTATCGTTTATGGATTAACAAACTCCAACAAAGAACAAGGTCAAACACCATCAAAATCCACCCGTATTCTTCCACTTGCTAATCATCCCAGCCGCACCCTTAACAAACCCCATAACAGTCCCCGGATTTCCCATATATCCCTTCGCCGGCTTCCCATCCTCATCCCTCCAAATTCCATCCTCTGCAACCTTTCCAAACCTCTTTGTATTCTGATTGCGATCAATAGTCTCTCTCCACATCTGACAAATCTCAGGACTATCAATCATAACATTGATTTCCTGACTATGGAACCAAGACTGCGTATCTTGGTTCCCACTGCCTTGGATACCAACACTGCCGTCTACGATGAGGAGCTTGATGTGGCATGAGCGGGATTTGAAGGATTGGTGGATTGGGTGGTCTTGGTCTTTGCCGATGTAGTTGTATATGTGTAGACGCTCGCGCTCTGGACTACCTTCTGGTAGTGATGAGACGAGGAGTTGGGAGATTTGATCGTTTGTTCCGCCTTGGCCGGGCATCATCTCGCCAGGATCATTGTATCCGAAACATACATAGTATGTCACTTCAATGCCTCGCTTCACAGCCTCAATAATTGCAGGAATCAACGGAGCAGCGTTCAAGTCAGGTGTCTGTATGAAAATGCTTCGTTGAGCATTTCTGATAAGGGATAGCCATGCTTCGTTCTGGGGAACTTTGACATTTTTCGTGTCCATAGGGCCGTAGGGCGCGCGAGACACGAGGGCCATGGGAACGGGCTTTGGGTCATCATTGAGGATGTATGGCGTCATTTCTTCGCCATGTTGGATCTCAGGTCCAGTGGGCTCAACCTTATTGGGGGCCGCGACATTAAGTTTGCGGTTCGCTGCTTGGAGGAGGGATTCGTGTTCTTTGTCTTCGTAGCTGGCTTGCATGCGGCGGACTTCGCCTGCCATATCATCGTCGTAGTGTGGGTCCTCCGGGGTATGTTCTTTGAGTGCTGCATCGGTGGTATCGCCGACTTGGTCTTGGGTTGTAAATGGGTCGTGAAATACAGGTGTCTCAGTTGCTTGATGCGCTCCACTCTCGGATGGCGGCGGAGAGTCGCCGGATAAAGGAAGCTGTGGGCTAAGAGCCATATTCCAAGTGATCAGAGCAGTGTCGTAAATACTGTCAACAATGGGCCCCTCAACATGAATCATCATCTCGAGGTTATCATTGTCTTCAGTATTGTTGCTCATGACAGCCGCAGCTCTGCGATCAACCACGCAGAACTTGGCGTGTAACGTTCCCAGAACATATTTGTGCAGGCTAACCACTTCCATATCGAGGTTCGGTATCTCCTTAGGGGACGGGAGGTCAACTGAATTGGACGTGTAAGACTTTTCCCTGACATGCTGATGCGGGTTCTTGACATTCGCTGCCGTGGCTTTGTCATACATGACTTTCACAATGACTCTCTCTCCTCTCTGACCAGCGCGTCTTGACAACTCAATCAGGGCTTCCTTGATCAGCCTTTGCGCGACAGATGGTGCCCAGGAGCAAGTAATCAGGAACACCTCTTTCTGAGCGCGCACGATAAGGTTCGCGGTATGTCGCATGATATCCGCAAGAGGTGCGATGACTGTGAGAGGCATGGTGCCATAGGTGCCCATGAGAGGAGGAGATACAACTCCGGCCATTGGGTCTTTGTCTAGACATTGTAAAGCGTCGGCGAAAGCTTGGAGGAAGAGTTGACTCGGTACTGTAGGACCCCAGCGTCCGCATTTGAGGGCTGTCTCGACTGCGCTGACGGCTTCATTTGGTGGTGAGGCCGGTGGTGTATTTTGGTTGGTCGATTTATTTTGTTCGCGGTCTCCGTATAATTGTTTGACTATGTCGCCTGGGGATTGACTTGGGTCTTTTGCTAAAACCGAGCTAACAGTCTCCGTCGCTTGGCACAAATTGAAGACATTTTGCGACACCATAGTGATAGTGTAGATCAATTGGGACTAAGAACAATCGTGAGAATTAGACAAATGCAGATCAACCAAACAATCTGAAGGAATTGATTGAAACTATATGAGCTCCAGGAAAAAAACGTCATCCAACGTATCTTCAAACCTTCCCAAGTCAGAGCACAACACCCAAGACCTGTGTGCCTTGATTCTGGACGGATGCTTACGCATGCCTGGCCAATAAATGGGGCTGTCAAGACTTGGTATGGATACTCTTGGCGCTCTGGAAATAATGTAGCTTCTTGGCTTTCGCCCGCCAAGAGGGTTTGGGCTAACTCGGGTTATGTGCCGAGAGTCTAAGACGGCACGTAATTCCCGGCCGGTGTAGCCGAGGACGCCACGTTGAGTTAGAGGCGAAGTGGGATTAATTGGCTGGGATTGAAGTTAATACGAAAATTAATATTTGATGGAGGTGCTGGTAATGGTGAGATGACGGAGTTGAATCTTGTTGTAAATGGTGACCGAATGAGTGTCGGCAATGTACCTCGAACTTGTTATTCCCGTTGAACGGGCTTGGCATTGTCTTCTGTCCAAGCCTAGGTTTCTCCAGCCGGAACTTTATTTTAGGGTAGGGCAAAAAAGGTCCAGTGTAAGGATGGGAGTCATGATGCTTCGAAGGTGCGAGTTGGAATACTTGATCTGCACGCGTGGGGTTTCCTCAAGGCTGTGGTAAAGAGTTCAAGTGAATCAATCCCTTGTGCGTACAAACTATTGCCTAGTTAAGGTTTTTCCGAGGCGTAAATCCCGAAGTATACATATAAAGGCAACACAATCGCAAACTATTGCCATTTACCCGTGGTTAGTAGCGTTAAAGAATGAGTACTCATGCAATTGCAATTTGTCAATAGATCTTGGGCCTAAGATAGTGCTTCTTTGCTTCATTACCCTACAATAAAGCGAGTGGATGTACAAACTTGATCATGAGTTGTCACCTAGCAAACATACTGGGGAAATCTTAAAACTCAAATAGATGCAAATCCATACACGACACTCAAACCAGAGACTGATTGTAGCTACGAACATTGTCTACTGTGACGCAAACTATTTAAGTTTATCTTGATGTCTGTTTGGCAGGTACATAAAACCGTGGCCTTGTTTATTGAAAGCTCGTTTTGGAAGTCAGAAATGTATGTTGCGATTCTGCGGATTTCCTTTCAGGTACTACTTGGGGTGCAAAGATATGTTCAAAGATACGTTTGTCTAGCGCTCTGCCAGTCTCACCAGACACCCGAAGCTCTAACGACGATCCTTGCGTAAGTAGCTTGAGATGAGCCTCGAATAGCATCTGGGTCGTTATCAGTAGCCGCGTTAATGGTCTCCCCCGACCCCGACCTCACTGGAGCAGCGCAGTTCTAGTCCCCAGGCAGAGCAGTCCATGCCCCTCATTTCAAGAAACAAACTAATATTGAATGGTATAAAGCGTCCTTTAATGCAAATTACGCTGCAGTGATATGATACAATTAATAAATCCACACTGAAGCAACAACTAGGAATTCCAACCATGATCCTACAGGCCGCCGAATGCTCAATCATAGGCCGCGAAAATAGCTTCTACTAGAAACTACATACAGATAACACAACCTGAACAGTCATTCTTAGCTCATCACCTTATACTTCTCGAGCAATGAGGTCAATAGCTACGTAAAGACTATCAAGTCCGCCTCTAGCAATACGGATGTATTGTTCACCCACCACGGGGAGATAAAGGTGATCATAAATCTCATTACCGGAAGACGTTTCGCATGTTACCTCCATGCCAATTTCTTCCTGGTAGCATACGGTTTGCGGAACCGTGCATGAGAGCTTGCCTCTCACGATCCGGCAGGTCAGGTACTCGGTTATCTGGTTGGGACCAGGGGTACCGTAGCACGGGAAAACAAAGGCTGGCTCGACTGTGCCAGTCCATTCATAGGCCCCGCACAGATAGCGTCCGGTGTCTCGATCTTTGACTCGGCCGGTGCTGGGCTCGAGGATGTATGTTCTTGGTCGTAACCCGCTGGAAGGGGGAGGATTAAACATTACTATGTCGGCCTCAATATCGAAACCCTGGAGAACTGCGCCATCCGCGGAGCCGCCGCTACCAATTATTTGAAAGGTTGGGGTGGCCTGGGCGGCGGTGGTAGTAGTCTCAACCTCTGAAGTTGTAGTGGTGATGATGTCGGTAGTTGTCTGAGTCTCTGATGCGGTAGTGGTTGTTGTCTGGTCATCCGATGTTGCGGTCGTGGTGATTTCGGTAGTTATCTGGGCGTCCTCCGTCGTCGTGGTAGTTGTGTAGGCATCCGATGTTGCGGTGATTTCTGTTACAGAGGTAGTCGTAATCGCTTCGGATGTTGTTGTTGCAGAAGAAACCTCTACATCAGAGGCACCTGTAGTCACCTCCCAGGTTGTCGTTCCAGAGGATTCATGCGTTAATGTGCCCACAGCTGTCGTAGCTGACTCCCCTCCTGCTGTCGTAGACGCCGTCGTTACTTCATTTGAGGCTGGAGGTATTCTTGGTTAGACAGTTTCGTGCGACTTGCGCTAATGGTTGATTCCACTTACAAGAAGAACTCGGCTTGCAAGGACTAGCAAACACAGAGTCCGCCGCAAAAAGGCCAAAGGCCAATAGCATAACGGTGGACCGCATTTTGCAACAGCCCTGCTGGAACACTTGGGCTTGATTAGAGAGACCAAAGAGAAGGAAAAAGACATAAAGGAGTTGGGAAATATTTAAGAAAGGCCTTTTGGCTTTATTTCCACATATTAATCGATATATCAATCACTAGCTGAGAGTGCTATAGAGGAAGCAGTTAGTGTTGGAAGAAGCGAGGCGTTGGCATGTCAAACCCGCCAATCGGGTTGGTGAGACCCCCGAAAATAAGCCTAGCGTCACTAATCTTTTAATTACAGACCGCTGTTAGACGGTGTGAATCAGTGTTTTTCAGCTGAGTGTTTGCTTGCGTGATGAAGTTTGAGGTAATAGTTCCCTCGACATTGAACAGCTGAATCTCGCTATTGGCTCTAGGTTCCATATAATATCTAAAAAGCGAACAGCAGCGAGAAACATTATGGTGGAAGGCTTGCCAGTACGTATCAGTCCTATCATTGTGGTATTGTAGCATCCGGAGTATGATTTGGGCGCACCGTCCGTTGTAATTATGGAACGTTGAGTTAGGACCCAGTACTGGGTCGCACCTTCCATACAATATCTTGCGATTGACATGGATGCTCTCGGAGGTCATTCAGGTGGACTCATTGAATACTGCCATGCAAATGACATTAGGTCACCGAATCGACGTCTGGCACGGCAGTAGCATCATCGGCCCTCTTATGTAGGGTGGCGGCGAGAGTCAAAGCGCGATTGGCGTAGAGCAAAGCAAAACTACTTGTTTGATCGATTTTTCTGGTATGTTCAATGTGTCCGGGACTTTATCTGGCTGCGTCTCCAATCTCTCCCCTTCAAGCACCATGCCAGGAAACAGTGTGCATCATTTCCTGAAGGATCAAAAGTACTCAGAGTCTCAACAGACCCAATCCACCTCAACTCCAAAGTAACCGACTTGCTCCAGGGAGATAGGCCACTTAGTCCATAGGAATTCTGGTCTTTCTTATTCCGACATCCACACTACACCTTGTTATTTCCTCAACTGTTGCTGGCTGCAACATGGAAAGCGGACGCAGAGGTCATCAGAATACGCGGCGCTCGAGGACGTCACAGAGGGTTCAGTGGAGCTTTCTTCCGCAAACCACTCTCACGGTGAAGGCCACAACATTCGGAACAGACCCTTTCAGTAGCCTAGTGCCTTAAAGGGCCTAAAGCGCAAAGAATCCCTTCATGTACTAATTAACGGATACGAGCAGGGATGCACGTATGTTCGGTAATGAACAGGAAAATGGTGAAGAGTTAGCAATTTTGCACCTTCTAGAGGTGGAATTAAATCGTTCACGTTTTCCCAATCGAAAAAAAGGGTTGGCACTGACTGTTGATATGCCCGTAGAAGTTCTGATAGCCTGGCCAAGGCTCAAATTTGTGAAGAAACTAACCTAAGTAAGAGCCTTTTGTTGCCGAGGGAAGAGTTGAATTCCTAAAACAGCTGGAACCACTTTCTCTCTCTTATAATCATCTCTCCAAGCTGTCTATGCTCGAAGTAGGCAGAATCATAAGTACTTCAATATATAGGCTCCATCGGTAATTGTGGCAATCTTCGTCACTTCATCTAGTATCTACTTCAACTTGTTCTGCTATCCAACTTACCGTGACTTCATAAGAGCTTATCAGTTGGGACTGGTCATGAGTCCCTCTATCATTGTGTCATGAGCATCGAGAGCCCTTGTTTGTCCATCAAGGTAGCCCACCTCAATCTGCGTATTCAGGAAGAAAACTGTTATTCCTAGCCATTTTTTACAAATTGGTGGTACGAATACACTCTAGGTAAATTACCATTAGCTGTGAATGTATCGCATGGGGCAGGTACTTGGGCGCACATTTGAAAAATGCCTCGAAGGTTCGGGGCGCACATGCTGTTTGGGCTAGGTCCCCCGAGTCGCTGGGTTCCTTTTTCCACAGATAAGGCGCTAAGCATGTAGCAATGGTATGGTTATACATGATAAGGCAAACACAGTGGTTCAGGAACCGTTTAGATCACCAATAGCAAGCACCTTCCTCAATGATGGAGGAGAATCTCCGCAACGCTCGCATCATGCCGGTTTGCTGGAACCCACATGAGCCATCCAGGTACTCAGGTAGTTTCTCTATCAACTCATCAGCGCTCTATAAGAAGCCTCATGAATCCGGAAGTTATTTAAACTTGAAACAAGGCAACAATTTAATCCGCAAGCCTACCAACACGTAACGAACCAAGAGCTCTGTCATTATGAGAAACCACGGCATCAGTCTGGTTAGCGCTCTACTGACCGCCAAGGTCGCCATGGGCCAGTCCACCCCTGTTGCCTCTTCCGCCTCTACAACCTCTACCGCTTTTGCCTGGTCAACCTACTCTGCTGACGACCTGTGCTCCACGACCACTACGTTCCTCGCCCTCGCTACGCCATGGGCAAACCCTGAAGAGACGTCGTCCAAGATGGATAGCAAGTACATCACTGAAGAGATTACTGGTGCTATTACAACTGCCGGAGAGCTGGTCGTCGTCGCAACCATCACCGCTGTGAATGGTTGGGGCGAGCCCGCCAATGGTTATTACGTGTTTTTCGAAAGTTACCTGAAGTCCGAAAATTTCGATATTATCACTTCGACGGAAATCCAGACTAGCATGTGCTCTCACAGTCTGGCTCCCTCGCCTACCGGCAAAGGGGACTGCACTCCCCACGAAGATCACTGGCATTGTGATGGAGCTGCAGCTGAGGCGTCTGGTACCCAGGACCCCGATCTGCCCCCCTCGCCTACTGCCTCCATCGGTTGTCACCCTCACGGCGACCACTGGCACTGCGATGGTCCCGCTACTGCTGCTGCCTCCGAGTCTGAAACTTCCGGTTCCCCCTCTGCATCTGCCGGCCCTTCTGAGACGACCGCCGAAGCTTCAGGCGCCGCTTCTGCCACTTCCGTTTACAGCTTCCTGGTTGCCGGTGTTGTGCTTGCTGTCGCTGCCCTCGCTTAAACGCATCAAAGTTCCCTATAAAGGTATATGAGTTCCAGCGTACCGATAGTGACGTAGGCATTGCAGCCGAAAACGGTCGAGACTTTTGAGGCTGTGTGACTAAGGTGGTACGATCTGCTGGTGGTCGAGATGTGTTATAAGTCTAGTGTTCTTAACAAAGGTTTATAATAGATTACATGCTAGCGCACCCTATAGATTAACTAAAGCTACACGACTCAATACAAAGTATTAGACCCTAAAACCCTTAGGATCTAGCCTATGTCCGCTGCGTGTAAACGTCTCTTCTCAGTCAGCAGGGCGTATGATAACATCCCTGCGACTTCCGGTTGAAACATAGGCTATTAGAACGTGTCAGGTCTTGAGTTCATGGATCATTAGACCTAGACCCTTACATTATCTCAGTAGCGGAAGAGAAGGACAACATCGAGATGGCTCATATGACAGGCTTCGAGAGTGGGCAACAGTATAGCTCGAGGATATAGTAATTAAATACAGAATATTTAGATACTGTACACACATCAAAAGCCCACAAGATGTATCAATACACAGACGATATCATACAGAAAGAGTTAGTATACCAGAGCCTCTGATAGATAAAGCAGATTTCAGCTGCTGGAAACAGTATGCTGAAAACTTGAAAAAGTCGGCCCTTAAGCAGGCCTATTGCAGAAAAGAGCAAGGTTGGGAAGAATTGTAACACACAAAACTGGTGAGGTTAAGCGTATAACAGCTAGGATATGAAAAAAAAATATAGTCTAATAAGTTTCTGCGTTTGCCCTATGAAGGGTATCCCAGACGAAATAAATCCATTCTGTCATATAACATCGCCGTCAACAGGTTGGACCACCTTAGTTAGTCATTAGGTCTTAACACTCATGTATCATTTAGTTCTTTTCAACTCTTCTGCTAACTCTGCCAAGTAACCAGGAACACCACCTAATACTTCCTTCTCATACCACGACTCAAAATCATCGAAGGAGAGCGTTACTTCATGCATTTTCGCTATCTCTCTGCTATCCCAAAAGCCTTCTCGCCGATTAAGAGACCGCAACAGGGTGAGCGCACGGTCTCGTTTACCTGCATCTGAACAGACCCTTACGACGAAAGACAGGCCAGAAATCAGGTTACCATCCAGAGAAAATGTGAAGCAGTGGGCCTTAGCGAGTGTGTTTACCAGTCTTTCCGCAGCGTTGAGAAAGTCGGCTGTCGGGTCCGGACTTGGCTCAGGCACAAAATAGGTATTCATGCTCCAGAACTTTTGGGCCAAAACAAGATTTAGGAACTGCTGAGATTCCGCATGAGGATCTTGTTTATCCTCCAAGGATCTTTTGGTAGAATCAAATCGAGCAATCCATCTCTTGAATCCTCTTTGCAAATCTTCGA
Source organism: Fusarium clavum (assembly GCA_004367155.1). Classification (NCBI taxonomy): domain Eukaryota; kingdom Fungi; phylum Ascomycota; class Sordariomycetes; order Hypocreales; family Nectriaceae; genus Fusarium; species Fusarium clavum. Next base: position 10,151 of record QGEC01000161.1, on the reverse strand, counting down.
ATAAAGCATCCACGGCCCTGATCTGAGGGCTATCCTCTCCCTCTTCAGACTCGAGAGTTAAATACTGATCATGGTCTGAGGCGTTTTCCAGACGAACCCTTGCGATTGTCGTATATTGCACCTCCAACTCACGTATTTCTAGGGCTGCCTCGTCTAGGTCCTGGAATAGTTCAGACGAAAAGTTACTTGTGTCCCTAGCTCTGCCCGCAACCCGACTCCGTCGCTCGTCGGATATGATACTATCGTCCATGAATATTGAAGCCTCAACACTCAAAGTCGATAGCATCTCCTTGAGCTTTTTGGTGATTGCGTAATTCTTGCCTCCTGCGGCGAGGACTGGTAGTTCCAGGAGCTTGTTACCGGCTCGGAGGTGTCGAACGGATTCAGCATATCGGCCTAGAATGCTTTCAAACGCGATGAAGAGAAGACAGCATACTAAAATACAATGAAGGTTATCAATCGAGCAAACAGTCAAACATGACATGATCTGGGCGATGGCCTTGTTGTACTGCTTTGTGAGAATTTGCATATCCTGCAGTGAGCTTGAATCTGAGCCTGCCGTAAAATATCGGTGCGCAGCTCCGACAGCCGTGATGGCATGCCTGACAGCGTCGCTGGTATGAGACAGAGGAAGGACGTATTGTACCCAAAAGTTTGAAGTATCTGGCGAATTGGAGAGTTGAATGGAGGTCAAGTGACAGAAATGATAAAAGTAGTATCTTTCGAGAGGAGCATCCGACATGCCATGTTTGATAGCAATAAGTGGTATTAATTCTGCCTTTTTGTTGGTGCCCGGCTGGCCGTTTGTCTTTTTCGGAGTGGGCATAACCATCGCACTTCACTCGGTCTTTGCGACAGCGGCGACAAATAGGCGTCTCTTCGTCGCATTTGAGATGTCTGATTCTATTTCGTGAGGATGTTTAGCCACATAATCCCCAAGGCAAATATCCTAGAACGTCTTACTTGCTGCGATAGGCTACATGTTAGCAAGGAAAGGATCTTCCAAGCGGTAATGACCGACGTACCACGTGATACAACCCGTTCGAACTTTGGGGCCAACCACCCGTAGCAGCTTTGGTCGCTTTGCTAAGGATATAGGAGTATCCGCTGGCATGATACTGACGCAGTCGAAGGTCGTTAGAAGCGCGTAAATTCACTGGGGTAGTTTTTATCATATGAGGAGGTGGTGGACCTGCTCATCGATAACGCGTCGAATTTTTTCGTCAAAAAATACAACAGAAAAGCACTAAATAGGTAGGCTTGCTAAGCTTACGCCTTCGATTGGTACTTGCAGACACATTTGCCCTTTTTACCGTATAACCGAGGAAAATCTTCACCGACCTGTAACCTCGTATTTTAGAATTAAAGGCGCTAAAGCGGTACTTTATCCTCAATTACGAGTATTAAGACAATACTTAATTATGCAGCATAAGACTTATGCTCAGTTCAAGCTATCTTTATGCCACCGATTTATGAAGGCATAGATACTATAAAAGAACTACGTTTCCCATTGAATCTCATTCCAATATTGTGATATTTCTTTCTACCCTTCCTACATACAACCAGCATGAAGCTACAGGTTTCATTTGTCTCATTTTTCGTCCTTTCGGCCTCTGCCTCCGGCCTGGCCTCTACCTTTTGTGGCTCTACTAGCCCGCCAGAGGAAGCCCTGGAAGCTGCGCAAAGTCTCGGTATTGGAAAGCGTGACATCAGTACACACAGCCGATCGTCGGCATACCGTCAACGAGAAAAGGGGATTGTCATTCCAACCTATCTACATGTCATAGAATCCAAGAAAAAGGCCGGCACTGTCACGGACAAGATGATCAATGACCAGGTTCGTGATAATCCATTTCTACACTAACTGCACGACCTGACTAGATGATACTGGCACAGATGGTAGTTCTTAACGAAACATACCACCCACATAATATTCAGTTCATTCTCAAAAACGTCACTCGCACCATAAATGACGAGTGGGCCGATTCTTACGGGACGAGAGAAAAGGGTCTGGCTTTACGGCAGGGCCGCTACGATGAGCTCAACATCTTTTTTGAGAGTGGCCTAATGGCGGGAGATAAGAGTACAGGCATTTGCAGCTTTCCAGTCAAAGACCCCGTCAAGACAGGAGAAGATGGCACACCGTGGGCCATTTTGGATGGCTGTCATGTCAATCCAGGTACCATGCCTGGGGGTGCTGGTCAAGTATGGAATCCGAAAGACAACAAGGGTAAGCTGGCAACGCACGAAGTTGGGCACTGGCTTGGCCTGTTTCACGTTTTCAGTGGGCAAAACTGTACCGGCGAGGGTGACCTTGTCGATGACACTCCGGCGCAGTGGGAAGTGACCAACGGAGGATGCCCAATCGGTAAAAACTCATGCCCTGACCAACCTGGGCTCGACTCGATCCATAACTATATGGATTACGCTGACCAAGACTGGTAAGTATATCCGCAAAGCAATTCATGCAATGATCGCGCTAATTGTCTATAGTCAAACCGAGTTCACCCCGGGACAGGAGGAGCGAATGTACCGTTCGTTTAACACACTCAGGAAGGGTAGATCCTTTGATATCCATCAGCTTGGCCCTATTTAATAGGTCCTCGGGCGTGCAGCAGCCTCATTTGCGGGGTTTCAAGTACAGCAGTAACTGGAAGTACTTAACTTAGAACCAAAGCTTTCTAGGTATACTTTCCTTTAGACAAATTGATCTTAGTTTATTAGTAGCCTCTGGTCCAATAACCGCGTCATCATAAGTTATGCTGTTGGGGAGCTCAGCCCTTAGATTGTCCAAGCATGAGTTACGTGCCTCAGAAACTCGGTTAATTAAAAGAGATCACCGCTTCCCCCTGTGATTCGGGATTAAGATCGTTTTTACACCTTTTGCATGGTCTAGTTCGAGGGAAAATAGCTGCTGACAACATAATTTCATGCGGTGAAAGCGACAAAGTCAATATGCGTTGAGACTTGTCCAGTTAGGAGCGCGGAAGATGTCGTAAGCATCACCGGCTTACGGAACGAAGGGTCAGGGTACCGCATCCGGGTGTACACGCGGGCCTGATATAGCGTTGCTTAACAAAGGACGGCAGGGCATAGCCAGTCACCTGTCTGATGTACACGTAATTTGGATAAGAAAGTTAAATGGAAGGAATGCCATGACTTAGTTGGGCTCCGGGTCGAATTCGAAGAGACTGATAAAAGGCTTGACGGTGCGCAAGACCCAAATAGGCGGCATAGCTCGGGAGCCTAACTGATGCGATTAGTTGGAAGCTTGAGTGAAGTTCCACGGCCTTAGAGCTATAATCTAGATTTAAATTACGTAGGGATTGCTACTGACTAGCTAGAGAAAGTCGTTGGTGAATTCTTACTAGACTAATTATACAGCGAGCCTCTACAACCGCAAAACTTGGGCTGTGTTAATTGAATGAGGGCTTGACCGCCTGTGCCGCGTTGTAAAGCATCTCACTAGTTTTATCTGTAACAGGAGTACCCCATAAATATTCGATTCTTTCTTTGCCCTCAACCACCACGTCATTGATGCTGTTGACAGCTATAACAGTGCCAAGTCCATTGGAGATGTCGAGGTTTGCCAGAGAAGGGCCTCCACTCGCACCACCGCCCATCAAGCAGGGGATACCAGTGAGACCATGGCCATACTGCCATTTGATAGATGTACCATTGCAAGAGGCCACTCGCTGTCCAGTAAATGCGGGGATACCCCTTTGAGGGAGGCTGTCAGGGCCGCTGGCAATGTATCGAGGGTAGCCAAGGACTTGACGGTAACCTGACGGTGCTTTACCAAACTTGATGGACTGTCCTGGCCCAAGAGTTTTACCAGCGGCTCTACCTTGGGCATCAAGATTAAGCACGAGAAACGACCGATCATTCCCCATCAGGGCATCTTCGTCCTCCTCGTACAACCGGGAAGTGATGACCTTATGGACGGTAAAGTTACCATAAGGAGCCTTTCCGTCACGGAAGCCTGGAATCCATAGAAGGTTTTTGTTATAGCCAATAAAGGAGGCAGTGTTGGTGCCGGCGTTTGAACAATGCCCTGCGGTGACCAGTGTAGCTTCGTTCTTGCTCTTTAACAGCGTTGCTGTACAGCTGCTGTCAGAATCGCTCCCATCGGGCATTGTTGAAGTGTAGAGCAAGCGGCCAACTGTCTTCCTGATGGCGCCTTGACTGTCAAATTCAGCACCATGATATCTCTGGTCGATGGGAATCGGTAAAGGGTGGCTGGCCGAAGGATCACGGTTGATGTTGGCAATGCGTTCTGAGGTCCAGTAGTCACGGACTCTCTTCTCTTCCATAGCGGAGGTGACCATGGGATGAATGACGGCGGAGTCTTTGGGAGTGGAAGGTTCCTCTGCGGCAGCTGCATATCCTGCCGCTGCCAGAGCTAATAGTAGCAGTTGTCGAAGTCGCGCCATCTTGTGAAGCACGCGAATGAAGGTTAAGTTATAAAAAAGAAGTTCAAAGGCTCGGTATAGAAACACATCCGCAATCGAGGTTCAGCCACTTCTCAAAGTGTTTATAGGAATTGTAAACTCACAGATGGGGCAGAAGGCGATCCTGTCTGCGGTTCTCATGAAACGCTATCCTGGTCTGATCCAAGACCCTTGTCACTAACTCCAGGGATTAAATTAGTCTAACATTCGATTGGCTACTCCGTGACGAACAGCGGTAATACGAAGGTCCTTAGCGCCGTTTTCTTTTGGCGGCCTCGGCTCTTATAATTGCCAACCTCCCAATGTGGGTCTTACACCCTTTGTCAACGATCGACGCTGCATGGCATGTCTCAATGCGGGTACTTACTGGGAGCTTGCAATCATTCGATCGGCAAGGTTTTTGTCTTAGAGAGACACCGATTACACACATACGCAAGTCAATTCTATTCGCCGGGTAGGCCAGCGGCCACAGGATTCCGAAGCTAAGAGTAAGTACATCTCTTTAGTTTTTACTTTGCTGTTGACATAAGCCTCTGAAAGTGTCGCCTTGCTTTTCCCAGTCTGGCCACCGCTCTTCTTCTTGTCGAGTCTTGTCGGAGACGGTGCCGAGTTTTCCTCCGATATGCGTCCGTAACTACTTTGAGCTTTGGCCGGCGCTACAGCTTCTAGTCAAATAAAGTCGCGGCGGTCTTGACGGGGTAGGCCAAATGGTTATCTGTTGCCCTTAGTGATGAGATGGGCCACATCAGTGGCTGCGTCGTTATAATTGCTGGTGGGTCAGACAGTCACGTACAACGTGTGGTAAATCAGCGGCTACGCTTCTGTAGGTAGGCCTAGGAGTAGTAGGGACATATCTGGAGACCTCTTGTTTCGAAATGTTAAGAAAGCTATCAGCAAATTGCTAAGCAAATTATTATAATTCCAGCGGTAGATTATTTAGCAACTTCTTTAAATCTATTAATGAATGCAGGGTATCCTAAAGTTTTTATTGCTTAGTTTTTGATACTTAAGAACTATTACCTTTAAAACATGTCTACTACAGGTTAGTTCTCGCGTTGAATATCAGGCTGAGGTTCACTGTCAATCCCAAACTCTGTGATACCAGGCCAGAACGATCCCAAAAGATACTCTTCGACTGACGGGAAGTTCAGCTCGTTGTTCCCCAACCAGAACTCTTCCCCGATATATTCCAGCTCACCACGGTCAAAAATACCGTTATATGTATCCCGACCGCTGCCGTGCTGTGTTTCAAGTTGGTGTGATGCATTTGAAGAATCAACCGTAGCCTCATTATCTCTTTGGTTGATTATCGCTTGGCTTCTTACATTTTGGCGCATTCCAAGATTATGTTGGCCTTGAGAGGAGTTGTCCCCGTCGCGTGGACACCAGAGCCTCTTAAGCATGACACTGTACCCATGACATACGTGTATTCCGACAAGTGGAGCTTCGTTCATGATGGAAATAAAATGCACAACCAGATTCGTTACTTCTTGCCTCTCATCAGCGGACTGAAAGACTCCAACACTTTTTGTTTTATGGAGGAATACAGCTGCGTACACCCCGTATCTGTACGTTTCTTTTTGTCAGCACACCAGAAGGATATGACGTCGGATGGTCTGTGTCAGGCTTACAAATAAAAACGTGAAGGCAGGTAACACAATGCCTGCTGTGGCTCAAGCCGACTAAAGAGACCCAGAAGGCTTTTCGCCGCTTGCGTGGCTTCAAAGACATATCTACCATCTGGCAGTGACATGATGCCGTGAGTGAATTGGTCAGGGTGCGGTTGTCGGTTCACAGGCTGCGAGGAAGAACGTGGAGCCGACTTTCGTATGATGACCGCCTGAAAGGAGAAGGCATTGGCATACAAACGTGTATATTCGTATGTCAACATGAGAGTGGTCTTGACATTGATTGGCGTTTGGACATCCTTCCACTTGGCATACCACGTCGTGATGGAGCGGTCAAAGTCATCCAGGTATATTGGATAGTCCCCATTGTGTATCATGGCGAGCGTTTTTTCGGTCGATGGATATAGAATCTGATGGGCGTTATAGATGAGTTGAGTAAGCTCGAGGGTTGCTTCGAGAACCGATGCATAGCTCGGATCGTTGACGCCGGTCGTAGACTTCAGACTTGGGAAGTCTTTTTCGGTGAAGTGTGACGATAGCGCAGGGCCGCGGGACCAAAATGAATGGCCCAAGCGGACGGAAATCTGTCTATCCAAAAGATAAACAACTGATAGGACAAAATTTAGAAATTGCGCCTCTTGCATTACGGGGTCATTTGGTCTTACAGATCCATACCAGGCGCTTCCGCTCCTCTTGTTCTTTCGATTCGTTGTCGACAAAGTTCCGGAAAGCAGCCGTATCCAAACGAAGAAGATAGCCCAACCGTACAGCGAGGCCAACGAGAGACCAAGTCGTTCTGTCCTCGCTGGATAGACTCTTGTGAGCTTCCGAGGTGGCTCGGTTGGCCTGAATATGCGGTAACCATTCTGATAGCAGTATGAGGCCCTCGACCGTTCGGGGAGTTTGGGACCAAGCATGTGCGAGGAGTACTTGGAGAAGGAGATGTTGGGTGTGGTCCCAGCAATAGCGATGTATTAGTACATGATTCGGAGAGTCTCTTGAGGCAATCGTCAGAATGATGGTGAAAAGGAAATGGTCGGACTTTTCGATCCTCTCCAAGCCCGACGAGCTTAGAAAGTATTCTGGCACGATGGGACAATAGGGATGGTAGTTCTTTGCATATCTACCCCATGATCAGCCGCTGAACGCATACGATGGCAGATTGACGTCACTGACATATGCAGAAGCTCAGGCAAGATACACGGATGTATCAAGCCCCTCTGGACCAGTTCGTAGTCATCAAGAATAAAACTCAGTGTTGTCCCGTTGACGCGGGTCGTGGTACGTGCAGGAGAGGTAGCCTGGGGGGGCAGGCGCCCGGTAGCATCAGAGTATGCGGTGGACAGGGAACGAGCTGAAACAGGTTTGTCATCTTGCGAATACGCCAGAATCTGTAAAGCATCGGAAGGGTTCCTAAGTGCCATGCGTAGAGGCTCAGGCGGTCCGTCTGCAGGGTACTCTTGCATCTCTGCATCCGAAGGATAGTCCGATACCTGCGGGGAGACTGTGGCAGCATCAAGTGATTCACTGGGTTGAGCAACAGTGATGTGATCGGAACCAACAGCTACTCCGCTCGTGGCCTGCCGCCCTCGACGCGACACGGCGAGGACACATTTGCTCCCCGAATGATGGCAGGCCACGCAAGGGGGCTTTTTGGGAACACCAACACCATCACTAAACGTAATCAGAGTTAGTGATACGGTACTAAACAAGGAAGACGGCAAAAGTGTTTACAGGTCACATCTGGTCTTGCGCTGCCGGCACCGTAGGCAGGCCCGATATGAGCGTTTGCCTGTTCCGAGCGTCATGTTTTCCTTTAGCAAATTTCTACCAACGTTTTGCCATAAGCCGGTCAAGGTCGGAGGAAAAGTCAGGGGGAAAGCGAGAAGGGAATTCGGCGCCGATGGATTGTGGATATATATGGCGGCTCCGTCGGCAAGAGCCGGTGACGGTCGGCAACGGTCGGTAATGGACGGTAAGAGTCGGTTTCCAAGCATACAAAGAACCATAACTTACGAGGAACCGCTCACTTATTGCGACCTTCATTCAACTTTATTGCCACAGTCTAGGCTTCTAGAAGATAGTATACAGTAGGTACCTAGATTAATTGCTCTCACAATCCAATTGGCCCCCTAGCGTGAGTGATCCATTCAAGGAAGACCTTGACGAATATCGGTGTGCTCGTTCAACCCCCAGGCTTGGGTACTGTCGTCATGGACAGTTGCGCGTCGCATATCCCTCTTGTACCTGTAAGAAAAAGGTCCTCCAACTGCTCGATGCATAGTGCAGGTGTTGTCCCAGATGACCAGGTCCCCAACGTTGCGCCACTCCACTTCAAGGCGGTACTTGTCCTGCGTGGCATGGTCGAAGAGTTTGTCGAAAAGCGCTTGTGACTCTTCCGCTGACAAACCTTCGATATGGTGGATGTGCTTGGCGAGATACAGGTTCATGCGCCCTGATCGCTCGTGTTTCTGAGCTAGACGATGACGACCCATGGGGTAATCGGCGGGTTCTATCTGGGAAAAGTGCTCTGGCGCAGCCATTTTCTTAGAATGGAGGATGGAGTGGCATGCAATGTAGTCCTTTGAAAGCAGGTCTTGCTTGGTAGCTTCATCAAGATCGTCCCATGCAGCTCGGGTGTCGCAGAACTCCGTACTACCGCCAGTACCACTAGGTGGCAGCTCGTGGGACAGGAGCAGGGAGTAGCCCGCACGACGGGGGTTGAAGCTCGAGTCTACGTGGAACAGGCTGTTTCCCCTGTTGGCCTGCGCCCGAGGACTGCTAGGGTCAACGATAGAACCATCATGCTCTATGTTGCCGACATCGAACAGTACATCATGAGCCAGGCGGTGAACTCTCCCTGCTTTGTTATACGGCTTCACATCATCCAGCTCTCCAAATCTGCGAGCTAGGCTGATATGGGCCGCATCGTCCAGCTTGGTCTTGCGAATAACCACTACACCGTACTACAACATGATCATTATGAACAGTGTGCCTAGTGGACCTGGGGATGCAGAGGCTTACAATCTTGACAAGTTCCTCAATAAACGCACGGTCGTTGTCAGAGGAACCTTCTGAGAAGTCAAGGCCCTGGATTTCGACGCCAAAACCGGGTTTTAGTTCGTTAATCTTGGTTTGAGTGACAGTTTGTGTAGATGACATGGTGGAAGACAAACAAACTCGAAGTAATCGTCAATTAGACAAACGATAAGACAAAATCACAGTAGATTTAGTTGGGTCTGTTTCTTGAAGCGGCTATGGCAGTAACGACGGACCAGCAAAATATATTGGCTTCAACTTGGCGCAGAAAATGCAACTTGAGGTCTTCTGACGCCCTGTATCCTCCGGGACGAAGGATTGCCGTTATGTTGGTTACTGTGTCACCGATGGCGGGCGCACTGTAAGTTCCGAAGGGAGACATATCAACCGTCTACAGCCGGGCTTGCCGTATTGAGATCCCATCACCTACCCGACGAGGTGGAACATGCTTGAAAATCTCAATCCCTGCTATGCACCTGTCGCTCGTATTCAGCAATCTCTGCAAGCTTGGCCCCTGTGGATCTTACGTACATACCGAAACTACATTCCCTTATCGTTAGTTCCGGAACGTTTACAGACACGGCTTATCTTAACGGCGCCTGTGGCTCCTCGGACGGCCTTCTGCTCCGAACTGCGAAGCGATAGCTGTGGAACTCAATAGCCACATTACGCCTTAACTAATAACCTCTTGCTAAAGGACAGAGGTAGCGTTAAAAGGTCTTTACCTCTAAGGCATTTCCTATCAAAATAAAGGCTTTTATAGTATATTTACAGTATAGAACAAAGATTGTATTATAAAGAATGTAGCCCTTAACATATTATCATCTTAAATAATACAGTCTTAATTTTAAGGTACTTAGCCTAACGATTTATTTTCACAAGTAGGTAATTGTTAATACACATACTACTCTGTGATCATCAGACCTTGTATAGGATCCATCGCGCTAGGCCTACTGTTAAGTCTTTACCTTTACTTGTGTAGAAACAATGTGGCTTCTTTCCGGGTTTGGGGCCTTGTTTTCTCAGTTAATAT